>JARFIX010000221.1:0-19257 GCA_036346125.1 Lycocerus yunnanus
CTAATAGTTAATATGATAAAAAACTGTAAAATAATTATATTTATTAACATAAAATTATAGAAAAATAAAACATGTACTGAAATTACAGTCAAACAATTATTAGAACGGTTAACATAAAAGAAGTGAAAATGATTATTTATAAACCTATTAATATTTTGTTGAATATCATTTCGCATCAATTACTGCCTGCAATCGTCTTGGCATCGATTCCATTAATTTTTGGGTAATATCTTTTGATATTTTTTCCCATTCCCGTAATAATAAGGTTTTTAATGCGTGTTTATTCGAAATATGATGCTGTCTAATTTTTCTTTCCAATTCTTGCCACAAATTCTCAATTGGATTGAGGTCCGGTGATTGGGGTGGCGTGTGGAGTTGTTTTGGAACGTGATACAACAGCCATTCTTTTACAAGGTACGGTGTATGTTTCGGATCTTGATCTTGTTGGAACATTTATCCGTCTTTCAACCCTAAAATTTCGACACTGGGCTCCAAGTTTGTTTGTAGAATATTCATATAACCATACTTATTCATGATGGTGTCGATAAATTTTTCCACCCATTTGCAGACATACAGCCCCAAATCATACAATTTCCTCCGCCGTGCTTAACGGTTGCACATAAATTTTCTTTCTGTATTTCTCTATTACGTTTCCTCCACACTATTTGCTTCCCATCTGAACCAAATATATTAAATTTACTTTTGTCACTGAAAATTACTTTTTTCCAGAAGTTAAAGTCCTTATTAATGTATTTTTTTGCAAATTGTAATCTTTTATTTCTATTATTCTTATTTATGAATGGTTTCTTACGAGCAACTCTACCGTTATACCCTGCTTTACGTAAAATTTTTCGTACAGTTTCAGTTGATACAGGTTTACCAATGCGTCTTCTCGGTCGTTAGTTTTGGAACACTTGTTTTTGGATTTATCTTAATTTGCCTAATAATATATTGTTGATCTCTTGGTTTGAAAATATATTTTCTCCCTCGCCCGGTTTTATTTTGAAGATCACCGTCGTTTTTAAATTTGTTTATTATATAGTTCACAGCACAAAGTGATCTACCAACAATTTTGGCAGTTTCGCGGTAAGATTTACCTTCACATACCAATTTTAAAATTAATTTACCCTCACTAATTGTCGTATCACTCGATTTATTAATCATTTTTACAGAATATTAATCGCGATGACGATTAAAACTTTATAAATGCTTATTACGGCGTTCTACGAATAATGAGCTAGGTATTGCGTTAGAAAATTATTAAAATGCATCATTCGCAGTTTAGTGCATATTCATCTAAAGATAGGCGTTCTAATAATTGTTTGAACTACATTTCTGTTAACTTTTTGGTTTTCGAATTGTACGCTCACATGGGAAGTTTTTTTATATTCTGCTTTCTTATATAATCAATTGTAAATTATTGTTTTATACAATAACAAAAAAAAATTTTGATTAAAGTAAAATTACTACAATATTCAATCAAATTATTGTATTCTTATAAGGCGTTCTAATAATTCCTGGAGCCACTGTATATCATTAAAAGGGTGGGAGAGTAAGGGAGCAAGTACTCCCTGGGGTATAGTTCAACAACAGGGACTGTGAAATACAAAATCTCAAGAACTGAAAGTAGATTATGAAAAAGGATACAACCTGGAAGAGTTTTAAATTACGGAGTATTCAATAATTTTAGGTTCTAACTGCCAGAAATCAAAAAAATCTGATGTGACATCCCATGACTTTCCCATTCACTGTTAGGTTTATTATAATAACTATAATTTTAATTTTTTTAAATTTTAAAAACATTTTTTTAAATTTATTGGTTATTTTGTCTCCAAGGCCGCTCATATTCCTTTAAATGCAATGATTCTATTTATGTATTTTAATAGTAATTTAAGAGAAAAATTTCAAGTTTTGGGAATCTTTACACGCAGAAATAAAATCTCTTTCGAAACTCAACGATCAGGAAGAAAAAAGATTTCTTTCGATTCCGGTTGCACCACGAAGACAGATCCCGCGTGCATCCGTGAAGGATGCGATATTCCATCAGGGAAGGGTTTTAGTCAGTCAAGTCTGACATACTCACAAACTCGGGTCTGTGGAATCCATGAGGATTATTCCCTTTCCTACGCATAGAGCAAAAAAAAATCTAATCTAATTTTTTGTGTTTTATTTTCTGGTGGGGTTAGTTGTGTTTTCTTGAGGTTTCCGAAAGGTTCATTCAAAGTATAAAGCTATCTTAGTTTATTTTATGTATTTTGCTTATCTGTTTAGTTAACTAGAGACGCCACTGGGTGAGTAGATTTGGTTATTTTTTAGTTAGTAAAGCGTTTGTCAAAAAGGCCTGGAGCGAATGAAAAAAACCTTTTTAAATCCCCACTACTCCAAGCCTTATGACAAACATTTTTCCCCGTTGTTTTTATTCCATGGATGGTTTTTGCTTTGCCCTTGATTAGCTTTGCTTCTGAGCACTACAGGCTCAAATCAGAACGCACCCCTGACTTGAGATCTACAATAAACTCCCGTGGGAATTTTTGAAGATTCGCAGGCTACGGTAAAAACTTACCCGAATTTATTTGGTAATAATAAAACCATGCTGTACAGTTTATCAACAAATTTTATTCAAGTTTTTACAGTGGAATTTTGCTGTAGATACTCCATTGCCTCTGTCATCCTCCAGTGGTAAATATTTAAACCGGGGGGTCTGGGGTGTGGAACACCCTCCAGTGCCTCTGCTACGGGAGATTTTCAGTATACTTCTGATAAAAAGTAAACTACTCGGTCTAGGGGTTCTGCATGTTCTACAATGTACTTCATTCCAAAATTTGTGCACTGGAGGATGTTCCACACCCCCCAGACCCCCCGGATTGAGTAGTTCATTTTTTATCAGAAGTAAACTGAATATTTCCCGTTGCCGAGGCACTGAAAGGTGTGCCACACCCCCCCAGACCTCCCGAATCAAGTAGTTTATTTTTTATTTTGTTGCAGAGATCTGCCTCCCAAGGGGTACGGAATTTATAATTACGCAGTTTATAATTAATTGTCCGATTACGAATTAAACACATTTACTTGGCCATTATTTTTTTATTTATTTTATTTATTAAAATTAATTTTAATAAACTTGAGATATGCTTAAATATTTAAATCACTTTTAATAAAAAATAACTTATTTAAACCGGGGGGTGTGGAACACCCTCCAGTGTTCAAGTATGGAGAAATCTTAAGTTAACTTCTGATAAAAATAAACTAATTAATCCGGGGGGTGTGAAACACTCTTCAGTACCCAAATATTACAACGCAGGCAAACATATTAAAGATTTGAAAATTTAGTATAAACTCTCCGCTACCGTTTTAGTTTTTTAAAAAAATTATGTCATATTCTTGGGAGTGGGGGGTAACAAAAAAGGGTAAAGCGAAAATAAATTATGTACAATCATGTACAAACGGTTAATAAGATTATTTTCAAAATCGAGAGGGTGGAGCTAGCAGATTTCCAGCCCCCTACCTAATTTTTTAAATAATTTAAAAAAAAAAGTTCAACCGAAAATAAAGAATTTACAATAGATTTGGACTTTTTTTAATTAAAAATTCGCAATGGAAGGGGCTGATGATATGCACCTTATCCAATCCCATCAATCAGACCGCAACAAAATAACCAAACATACAACAAAACAAATCAAACACCTTATTGGTAATTTCGTCAATTTAACTTTAATGTATTAACTGATAGATAACTATAATACTTGTGATTTGATATACGTGAATAGCCCATAGGCGGGGCTAATTAGAGCAGCGTTGGGAAGAGTCAGTCGCTCCCCGAGATCCGTTACGTCAACTTCCAAATTTTTGAGTTGGAGCCGCTAGGGGATGTTTTAGTAAGTAAGAGCGTGTCAAAACCGCTCGGAGCCCCTACGCGATCCTCTGGGTGCTAAGAGTAGGTTTTGACGGCGCAACCACATCAGAAACGAATTCACACAAAAGTGATTTTTTCCGAAAATTTGTTGTCCAATCACAAATTTAATTTTTTAATAGCTAATTACACAATTATCTATCATAATTCGTGTTAAAACGGAGATTCTGGTATATTTACAGGCGCCACAACCTATTTCAATTTTGAGGGCAGTTACACTTCAAAAGAGCCAATGATAAAATTGCATTTCAAATTAAAGCCGTTTTTTCAAAAATGTGTAAACCGACCGCAAATTTTATTTTTTTATGCCCCAATTAAAGCCCCATCTTGCATAATCCACTTCAAAATGGTAAAATCCTGATTCAGGATTTTTTTAGACAGTTACACTTCAAAAAGCCAATGATAAAATTGCATATCAAATTAAAACCGGTTTTCAAAAATGTGTGGACCGACCGCAAATTTTATTTTTTATGCCTAATTAGACCCCATCTTTCATAATCCACTTCAAAAATCGTAAAAATCCTGATTCGGGATTCTTAACTGTCATCTAAAAATAAATTTTGTGATTTTATTTAGTTTTTTTAACCTACACCTTGTTCATTATTTTCGTAATTTATGTGAAAACGGTTGGTTTCCCAAAAAAAATTATTAAACCAACTTTGTAGCCCGTTAAATTTCCTATCTAGTTTGGACCGTTAGTTTTTCTAAGACGTTTTGTTTTAAAGATACGGGGTTGGCAAGAAAAAAATAAAACTCGGAATTTTTGACATTTTTCTCTTAATTTAATTCATAACTCGAAATCTGTTGATTCTAGGCGATAAGGGGTTATAACATAATTTGTAGATATTCAAATACTCTATAGAAAAGCTCTAATCTATTAAACCCAAAAATTAAAAATATCGGTGCAATGGCCGCTTGAAATTATAAATTGAAAAATTGCTTTAAAGTGAGGTACCCCAAGGGTTTGGACTTGGACAAAAATTTTATTTAAAATATGTCTTAGAATAGTCCTCTATCACCACCTAAGAGGTTCTCCACGGTCACGGGGGCACCCTGTATATACAATTCTTTATATATACATATTGTCATGTTATCAACTTAAAAACTAAGATAAATAACCTTAATAAAGTAAATTGCATCTTCCGATTAAAAACCGCAGCTTCGATAGATGAAGTGTAACCTCGGATGGAACTTTTTGTTGGAACGGGTTGTTAATTTTTGGCATGTAGCATTTATAGAAGGTTCATGGCATACCATTAGAGCCATTTTGAACACAAAATTTCATTTCATAAGCTGGCCAGAGCAGTTAGCATTCTAAAAATTAAAATCTTTCCTACGGGTAGCACAGATAAAAGTTGGAATTGTTTTGCATATCCAATAGCAGCGTCCGCATTTCTTGGCACTATTGTAAGTGAATCCAAAATCCAAAAGTTTCAAATAAAGCTAAAATGAGCAAAAGCAAATTTCATCCTTCGGAAAATCTAAAAAAGAGAGATTTAGATAACATAAAAAATTGTAATTACATCATAAGGCATACCAAAAGTTGAGGATTAATTTGTAGAACGATTTGCTATACAAGTGAGGATGGTAGATGCAAAATTGAGTCTTCTACATTGAAAATGTGAAACTGTTACCTGCAGAAATGTCAAAATGTTAATTTTAGTAATAATTTTGTTAATAGGATAAGGATTTAAGTGAGATTAGTATTGTAAGATGAGGAATTAAAAACTAAGTGTTACGCAAGTGGTTATGATAGGGAAAGTGTGTGGAAATAAACATGGAGTGCAAAAGAAAGAATTCGTACTTTGACAGATGATTGTGGAACGACCAGTGAACTTTGAATTTTTCTAACAATTTTGTGTGGAACTGCTTAGTAGTCTTTAATTTTCGTGAAAGTTTCAAAGGGATCCGTTGGATAAGAATTTTCAGCCAATTGGAATCGAATATTTGTTGGAAAAACCCAGTTATAAAGTAGAAATCCTCAATTTAATAGGCTTCGCGATGCGAAAAATACGATCAGTCGACAATTTTCACTTGCCCAGGTAGGACGTGAAAATTTCGTTCCTAAAAAATTTCAAAATGAACAATAAATTATAAAATAATTTTGTCGACATACAACATGCAACTACTAGTGACGCTATAGATTTTTATGTAACAAAAAGTGATTTAAAGACAGTGCAACGGAGAAAAAGTTATTAAAGAAAAATTTCGTATTTACCTGTGAGAATGTGGATGACGATGTCCAAGAAGATTACATGTTTGGAACCACTGCGTATTGAAAAGGAAGCAATGACCTGCTAATCAGCTGATCGTCCACCGGTTTGTTTATTTCGTTAATAATTTAAAAAAACGTATAACATGAACGATTTACAACGCTTTAGTTTAATTAGTTTTAAGTAATTTTTAATTTAAATGGCCACTTGTTTTCTTAGTATAATTCCTAATACGAACACATCACTACACAAAGATTAATAAAGAAAGAAGCTACTTTGGTGACATCTTTAGTCATTTTTGTAAAAATTATATTTAAATTAATACAGATTTCATTATAAAAGGCCAAGTTTTTGCGGGTGTTTATTTAAAAATTCAAAAACAGTTTATTCACAGTAGCAGAAGCGAAGTTTTCTTTTCAAGATTGCAGATAAAGAAGCAGCAAAAGTAGGTACATCACAGGTGGCATTTCATCTACCGTTGGCAATTTTACGTGCAGTTCAGGTTCGTTTATTTTGCAATTAATAATAATTAATTATTTCTGTCGAGGCAGATATTACAAATTTGGCGCCCAACTTAAGGCTCGATCTTGCCAAGTAACTACTGGCAAACCAATCGAGAACTCACGACTCATAGAAATTTAAAATTAAAGTAAACTTGTCAGGTAATTTAGAAATTTTAAAAATGAATACTAGGAGTAAAGGGATTGTGATAGAAGGGGAAGAAGGGAGCTTGAGAGAGAACGTCGAGAGAGATTTAGATCTAGAAGGTAGTTTAGGGGAAGACGAGACAATTTCGGAGACGGAAGTAGAAAGTAAGAAAGGGGATAAGGTAGAACCAGTTGGACACAAGGCTCGGATGATTGATGAAAATGTTGTTGAGTATATGGACAGATGGAAAGTAAAATAATGGGGCAAATATATGGAAAACAAAGTGAGAAATAAATTAAATGGGAAAACAAAGTGATAAATTAAATCGGATATGGGAAGATAAACATGGGACAAATAGAAAATAAATTAGAAAACAAAATGATAAGTTAGATAATATGGAAACAAAATGATAGGTTAGAAACAAATTTGATGAATTAAGGTCGGATGTGGGAGAGATGGAAAGTAGGTTAATGGGAGAATTAGGAAAACAAAGTGATGAGTTAAGAGGAGATAGAAAAGATAAATGTAAATATGAAAGAGTATGAAAGGACGTAGCAAAATCTACTGGGAAAATTAGAGGAGAGCTTCTAGAAGAAATACGAGGGGTTGACAACAAGGAAAAGAAACCAAAGACATGTGAGATAAAAAGTTTACAGAGGTAGAAAACATAATAGGAAAGTTGACTAAATTAGGGAAAGAATTACGGGGTCAAAGAAAGAGAGGGGGAAATAATGGAACTAAGGAAAAGTAGATAGAAAGGAAGAAAGAGAGTTTGATATGGGTGAGTTAGTGCAGTTATTCATAAAGATGAGGAGAAGTGGATTAAAATATTACGGGGACAATAGATTAATCAATGGTATATTTAAATAGAAAGCAGGAGGTAAGTAAAATCAAAGACAGCGATAGGGTTAAAATATATAAGGAACAGTTTGAGAGAGACGGAGACATGGTTTGCCTTGATAGAGACAAGTTTGAGTTGAGGAATTTAAGGCGCTGTTTATTAGGCAGTATTGGGAGAATCGGAACAAGGCAAAGTTAGGGGAGAAGTGACAACGAAAGTATAAAGGATACGAAAGATCGAGAGAACGGTACGCTATAAAATTGATAAGTCAAGCACAGCAAGTTGTGCCAGCATATGAAGAAAGATCTAATTAAGTACGTGGGGATCACTTCGAGCATGATTTAGGTAGGAGAATAGGTATAGAAAAATAGAAACGATAGAGGAATTTTTAGATTTGTTAAAAGATTCGATGGGGCGGTAAGATTCTCAACGTTAGAATCAAATGGCAGGAAAATCATGGAGGTAGAGACAACGGGGTTACCAGCGGTCACAATACTATAATAACCGAGGTAGACAACAAGGGAACAACTATGGTAGAGGTGAATACCAGGCGAACAATGTAAGTAGAGGTAGAGGAGTACCTACGGGTAGAGGGTTCAGGAACTACGGTGGACAGGGTAACAATAATAGGACGTTCGGAAACACTGGTACGAGAGAAATAAATAACACAACGATACAGGAGGTGGGCGCAGGTTTGCCCGGACCAGTAGCGCCACATTTTAAAGAGGTTAGATGCGTATGCACAAACTCCTATCGGCACCCTCGGGAGTTTATCACCACCAAGGAAGAGGATTTAGAACTTGTAGATATAAATATTTTACCCAAAATTAAGATAGGGATTGATGATTTGAATTTGATATGTCTTGTAGATACGGGGGCAGAAATTTCTTTAATAAATGAGGAAATAATTTTAAAAAACATGATACAATTTAAGGATAAACTGTTGAACATAAAGGGTATTAACTTAATTACAGCCAACGATAAAAAGATGACTACGATAAACAAAATGCTTATGGCAAACATTAAGATTGGTAAAATGAGTATGTATGAGGGGATTATGATGATGAAAGGTTTGCGTATGGAGTGTTTATTAGGTATGGATTTGTTAAGTAAGTTTAAAGTAAGAATAAATGTGGAAAGTAGAAATGTTGAAGTGAATGGGGAATTAATTAATGGGAAGATCAAGTAAAGATGGATGAAAGTGAAGGAGTGAATGTAGGGATAAAAGGGTGTGTTATTTGAGATAAAAGGGATGATGTAATATGTCCGGAGGAATACAAAGAAGTGGTTGTAAAAATATTAAGTGAACACATAGATTTAATTAACGAGATTCCAAAGATTGCTAAGGGTTATACCCATCGACTAGAAACAAATAATGAACAAACATTCAAATGTAAAATTTATCCAATTCCTCAGGCATACAGGGAACAAGTGTGGTTAGAGCTAGAGAGAATGATCGAAGGGGGAATAATTGAGAGAGCAAATACACCGTATTTAAATCCCATGGTAGTTGTGAGGAAGAAAGAGGGTTCAATAAGGTTGTGTTTGGATGCGAGACGTTTAAATGTTATAACAAAGCCACAGTATGAGGCTCCGCAAAACATTGATGTTTTATTGGGTAAAATTGGGACGAACTCAATTTTTACAAAGTTAGATTTAAAGAATTCGTTTTGGCAAATACCGTTGGAAGTTAACTCGCGAAAGTATACGGGATTTAGTATTGAAGGGAATGTTTTCCAGTTTAAAGTAGTACCGTATGGTCTGGCGTCGTCTTCAGCGGCACTGGTGAGAATGATGCAAGTCATTTTGGGACAATTTGAACATTTTTGTGTACACTACATTGATGACATATTAATTTTTAGCAAAGACTTACAGGATCATTTTAAACACATTGAAATCATTTTAGAAAAGTTACAAGAAACGGGGTTAAGTTAAACATCAACAAATGTCAATTTGCACACAGGAGGTAAAATACTTAGGTTTTAACATCAGTTATCAAGGGATTACAGTAGACACGGAAAGGCTAGCAGAGATCAGAAACTATCCGAGACCGACAAACTTGAGAACATTAAGGGTTTTGGGGGTAATCAATTTTATAAAAATTTATAGACAACTATTCAATTCAGACTTTGAAACTTTTAACTTTATTAAAGAAGGGAACTAAATGGACTTGGACGGACGAACTAACAGAATCTTTTGAAAATTTGAAAAAGTCATTTCACGACAAACTAATTTTGATGCATCCAAATTTCAACGACCCATTTATTTTAAAGACGGACTCATCTGACTATGCGATATCAGCTGTTTTAGTGCAAATACAAAATAACATTGAAGTACCAATCTATTTTACATCAAGAACATTAAGGGGTAGCGAACTTAAATACACGATTTCAGAAAAGGAAATGCTTGCTATTATTTATGCTTTAAACAAACTAAAATTTTACTTATTGGGAAGGAGATTCGAGATCCAGACAGATCATATGGCATTGAAGTTTTTAATGACGACCAATTTTACCAACAACCGGATATACAGATGGTCACTTTTAATGCAGGAGTATGACTGCGTTATAACATTTAAAGCAGGAAAGTTAAATACGGTAGCGGATGCGTTAAGTAGGAAAGAACAAGGGGTGAGTATAGGCCGAATGAGTTTTTTGGGGGCTATGAATCAGTTAATCGAGGATCAAGGGTTTTCTAGAGAAGCGATAGTAAGCGTACAGTCAGGGATACATTTAATCAATTAAGGAGAGTATTATAGAGTCAGGGACATTTAAAGGGTTTTCAATTAAAGAGGGTTTCATTATAAAAACAGTAGGTGTGCATGAGTTGTATGTGGTGAATGAGGATTTGACGAAAGAGTTGGCGAGGAAGTTGCATGAAAGGTTTGGACATTGCGGGATTAGAAGATGTTGGCAGATATTCAGGAAAACTATTTTTGTGTAAATGATTTACAGTTAATAAAGATTTTATAAACAAATGTGAATTGTGTTGTTTGGCAAAATACCGAAACCACATCAATAAAAATGTCACTAAGAGTATTAAAGTTGAAAATAAAGGAGATTTGGTTGCAATAGATTATTTAAGTAATTTGATAGAGACGGAAGATGGTTTTAGCCACATATTAGTAGTTTACGATATTTTCACAAAATTCACAAAATTGTATCCAACAAAAGCGTGCAACACAAATACTACATTAGAGTGTATTGAATTATTCATAAACAATGTTGTCAAACCAAAGAAGATTTTGGCAGATAATGCCACGTATTTTTATAACGATAGATTCAGAAATCAGTTGAGGGAACAAGACATAGAGGTTAGATTTACGTCGATTAGACACCCACAAAGTAATCCGTCAGAAAGAATAATAGGTGAGGTGATTAAGTTTTTAAGAATTTTAACGCAAGAGCAACATAATAGATGGGTAGAATGTTTAGATAGGGTTGAGCATTTTATAAATATAAGTCCAAATTTTAAAACAGTTATTCGCCATGGTACTTAATGACTGGTACAATGCCGGAGAGACCTTGGAGGTTCAATGTAAATGAATTTGATTATCAAGCAGATTGTGAAAGAGCGAGGAAAAGGCAAATTTGATTGCGTTAAGATATGAAGAAAAGGTGAATAATAGAATAAAGAAAAGGGTGATTTTTTAAAATAGGAGACTTGGTGGTGGTCAGACGGCTAAGAGTGTCGAACCGTCCAATGGGTGTTTGTGCTAAGCTGAGCCTGCCATATGAAGGACCATACAGGATAACGCGCGTATATTTTGATAATTCATACGAACTAGATCACATGGATGGTGGATTTAGGGGTAAATTTCATATTAATTTAATGTTTCCGTATGTAAGAGAAACGGGTTGGGATCAATTAGAAATTCAAGAGGGTAGTTCAGGGGAACGAGACGTGTAGGTCGAAAATTATGACATAAAAGAAAGAGAAATCGTGCATGTTTATGAGTACAAAGAAGGAGGTTTGGTAAAAAGAGTAAGAGGAGACGGAGATGTAAAATAGTGAATTTATTGGTAATAAAATATGAGGAGCAGAAATAAAAAGTATACGAAGTTAGTTGAGAGATTTATGATGATGAATTAGGGGAATATAGAAGTAGGACAAAAGGTCCAAAGAAGTATTAAAGTCAGAGGTAAGATGCCTGATGAATTATGAAAAGGGGGTAAATAGAAGAAGAAGATGATGATGTTGATTAAAATGAGTATACGAAGTATTGAGGTGAAAGATATGAATTTAAAGTGAATAAAGCTATAGGAAAAGAGGTGGAGGTAAACATGATGAGTTTCATATGGAAAATAAACATACACGAGGACTTAATGTAGAGTAAATAATGGTTCAACGTAAGGCAGGAGTAACGAAATAAAATGTGTAAATAAAAGGGCGAAAGGGAAGCAGTAATAGTAATAAAAGAGGTAAATGATTAAGACGTGAAGGTAGTTTGAAGTAAATAATAATGTAGGAGGTAACGGGAGAAATTTAGTTTGAGTAAAGGAGGAAGAATTAGGATGATAAAAAGGAGAAGAATTATGTGAGTAGAAGGAAGATGGTATTATAAATGATTAAGACGTAAAGGTAGTTTTGAAGTAGACGATAATGTGGAAGATAGATGGGAGGAATTAGTTTGAGTGAAGCAGGAAGAATTATGATGAAAAAGTAAGGTTTATGATGATAAAGGGGAATTAAGATGAAGACGATGAAGTAAAGAAAGGGAGGTAAATAAGTTACGGAAGTAGGTTTAGCGTAGTTTTAGAATAGAATAGATTAGAATAAATTAATGTTAGTATTTTGGGCATCGTAATGCGAAAAGATGAGTAAAGTTTAGTTAATTAAAGATTAGGTTAGAAGTAGTTAAAGTTTATTTGAATAGTAGGTTAGGAGTGTTAATACAAAAGTCATTGAACTATTTGTAAACAAAAATTTTGAAATTCCATGTAAGACAAGTGTTACCGAAATTTAAAAATTTTTATTTAGGGGTAATTATGTCATGTTATCAACTTAAAAACTAAGATAAATAACCTTAATAAAGTAAATTGCATCTTCCGATTAAAAACCGCAGCTTCGATAGATGAAGTGTAACCTCGGATGGAACTTTTTGTTGGAACGGGTTGTTAATTTTTGGCATGTAGCATTTATAGAAGGTTCATGGCATACCATTAGAGCCATTTTGAACACAAAATTTCATTTCATAAGCTGGCCAGAGCAGTTAGCATTCTAAAAATTAAAATCTTTCCTACGGGTAGCACAGATAAAAGTTGGAATTGTTTTGCATATCCAATAGCAGCGTCCGCATTTCTTGGCACTATTGTAAGTGAATCCAAAATCCAAAAGTTTCAAATAAAGCTAAAATGAGCAAAAGAAATTTCATCCTTCGGAAAATCTAAAAAGAGATTTAGATAACATAAAAATTGTAATTACATCATAAGGCATACCAAAAGTTGAGGATTAATTTGTAGAACGATTTGCTATACAAGTGAGGATGGTAGATGCAAAATTGAGTCTTCTACATTGAAAAATGTGAAACTGTTACCTGCAGAAATGTCAAAATGTTAATTTTAGTAATAATTTTGTTAATAGGATAAGGATTTAAGTGAGATTAGTATTGTAAGATGAGGAATTAAAAACTAAGTGTTACGCAAGTGGTTATGATAGGGAAAGTGTGTGGAAATAAACATGGAGTGCAAAAGAAAGAATTCGTACTTTGACAGATGATTGTGGAACGACCAGTGAACTTGGAATTTTTCTAACAATTTTGTGTGGAACTGCTTAGTAGTCTTTAATTTTCGTGAAAGTTTCAAAGGGATCCGTTGGATAAGAATTTTCAGCCAATTGGAATCGAATATTTGTTGGAAAAACCCAGTTATAAAGTAGAAATCCTCAATTTAATAGGCTTCGCGATGCGAAAAATACGATCAGTCGACAATTTTCACTTGCCCAGGTAGGACGTGAAAATTTCGTTCCTAAAAAAATTTCAAAATGAACAATAAATTATAAAATAATTTTGTCGACATACAACATGCAACTACTAGTGACGCTATAGATTTTTATGTAACAAAAGTGATTTAAAGACAGTGCAACGGAGAAAAAGTTATTAAAGAAAAATTTCGTATTTACCTGTGAGAATGTGGATGACGATGTCCAAGAAGATTACATGTTTGGAACCACTGCGTATTGAAAAGGAAGCAATGACCTGCTAATCAGCTGATCGTCCACCGGTTTGTTTATTTCGTTAATAATTTAAAAACGTATAACATGAACGATTTACAACGCTTTAGTTTAATTAGTTTTAAGTAATTTTAATTTAAATGGCCACTTGTTTTCTTAGTATAATTCCTAATACGAACACATCACTACACAAAAGATTAATAAAGAAAGAAGCTACTTTGGTGACATCTTTAGTCATTTTTGTAAAAATTATATTTAAATTAATACAGATTTCATTATAAAAGGCCAAGTTTTTGCGGGTGTTTATTTAAAAATTCAAAAACAGTTTATTCACAGTAGCAGAAGCGAAGTTTTCTTTTCAAGATTGCAGATAAAGAAGCAGCAAAAGTAGGTACATCACAGGTGGCATTTCATCTACCGTTGGCAATTTTACGTGCAATACAGGTTCGTTTATTTTACTATTATCAATCTAATAATTACGTCGAGGCAGATATTACAATATCTACAAATTAGCAGCGCCAAATTTAAATGTGGAGAAATTTAACGTCGCAAGGACCTGACAGTTAAATATTTGACTTATATTTGACAGTTGTAAACAATGTAACGTTTGCCATTTAAATTGTATTTTCTATTAGGTAATATTTATTTTAATACAAACTGTAGTCACCAACAATTATAGGAAAATTTGTTTATTTCGAGTTCTCTGTGTTTTTATTAAAATTCATTTTTCAATTTTTACACAAACTATTTATAGGTTACATTATCAATACAAATTGCATTTGCTGTGTTGACAGTTGTTAAAAAAAATAGTTTGTGACGTCATTCACGCTAAAAACACGGTTTCAAATATCATTTTTTTTTTTGAGAAAACTGAAGGTCTAATAAGGACACAATTTAATTTTTAAAATTACAATTTTCCCATAAAAATTACATGTGCTTTGATATGCACAAATCAAACTAAAGCAGCGTTAGGAGGGAGTCAGTTTTTTTCTGACATCCGTCGGGTCAACTTCCACGTTTTTTCGAGTTGGATCGTCTTAGTAGATGATTTTAATAAGTAAAGCGTTTATCAAAACCGCTTGTAGCGCCCGGAGCAGAGCAGAGTGCAGGGTGTAGAAAGTGGGCTTTGATAAACGCAACTACGTCAAGATTCGGATTCACACAAAAGTGATGTTTTTTCCGAAATTTGTAGTCCGATTTAAAATTTAATTTTTTTGCTAGTTAATTAGGCTTTCATCTATCATAATTCGTTGTTAAAAGCAAGATTATGGTATTTCTACTGTCCCCACAAGTTATTTTAATTTCGGTGGGCAAGGTTACAGTACAAAATGACAAAATTGCATTCCAAATTAATTGTTAAAACCGTTTTTTTCAAAATTTGTGAACCGACCGCAAATTTTACTTTTTTATACGCTACTAGACCCTCATCTTTCATAAACCGCTTTAAAAATGGTAAAAATTCAGATTTGGGATTCTTAACTGTCACCCGTAACGCAATTTCTTTAAATAGACGAAAAACACAGCTTTATGCTCTGAATTAATTTTTTGAAACCTAAATTGACAACAAAGAAACCCCAGCAGGAAAAAATTAAACACACATCGGTTTGGTTTGAATACTTTTATTTAAATATATGAAAACCTCTCGGAAATTTTGAACAAACTGCTGATCAAGGGATAAACGTCAATCTTCATAAGTGAGATTGGTTAATAATTAATTAAAGTTTTGGACTTTATTTGATCCTTATATCTTTGATCGAAAAGAAAAAAAAAAAAAAAAGGCACAGGAAACGAAGCAGTTGGTAACTTTATACATCTTTTAGTGGAGTACCTAAAGAGGAACGAGCCAAAGAGGAGTATCCATACTGATACATAAAAAGCTCAAACATAAGATAACAGATTGGGAAGCCATCAATGAAAATATAATAAAAATAAACTTAAATATAATGCAGTCAAAAGTCACCATATTTGGAGTGTATGCGGTCTCGGAAGATGCACCAATTTCAGATAAAGAAAAATTCTTTGGCGAGTTAAATAGCGAAGTAATGGCAATAGGAAATACCAGGGATATAATTATTCTAGGGGATTTAAATAGTCGAACGGGAAAATCTGCGAATAGTAACGTAGTGGGCCCATATGGCGAAGAAATTAGGAATGACAATGGAGAACGGCTAATCGAGTTATGCGAACAGAACAAGTTGAAAATTATCAATGGATTTTTCAAACATAAAGAGATCCACAAATTTACATGGACCCAACAAACCCGAAATCTTAAATCGATAATAGACTATGCCATTACAAGAGAATCGAATGAAACAAACATCACAAATATTAGAGTGCAAAGAGGAGCAAATAAAATATCAGACCACTACTTGATGAAAATAAAAGTTTTGTTCCCCCCGGTACATAGTATGGAAGAAAAGCAAACCACACGACATTCCGAAAGTATATTAAACCAGGAGATGTATAATTTAGAAAGCCTGCATCATGAAAGTACAAAACTGCTATACCAACAAAGACTAGATAGTAAGTTAAAAGATATCTCAGACCAAATATTAATATCAGAAGCATACGACAATGTAAAAAGCAGTATAAAGCAGGCTGCTAGGGAAGCACTAGGAATACAGAAAAAGCTCAATAGTAATAAATACTGGTGGAATGAAGAAATTCAGGAAATTGTTGAAAAAAAGAAAGAATTGTACATAAAATGGCTCAATACAAAAAAAGATAATGATCTGCAGACGTACAAGGAAGTAAATAGAGAAGTCCGGAGAAAGATTTTAAATGAAAAAAGGGATAGTTGGGATCGGAAATGCAGAGAAATAGAGACTTACATAGGGGGAAGAAAATGTACCGAATCGTGGAGATTTATAAATAAAGTTAAGTCTCCACAAAATAACAAAGTTAATATACAGATAATTCCAACAGATAAATGGATCCAACATTATAGAAATTTACTATCAGAAAACAGAAGAGAATATTCAACTGCGGATGTACAAATAATAGTACAAGGGAAGGGAAAAAACAATAAATCCAGAAAGAGTAAAGAAAACGATTGGAACATTAAAAATAGAAGATCCCCGGACCAGGAGGTATTTATGCAGAATTGCTAAAAACGGAACAACTAAGCTTCTTAAGATACTTACATATATTTTCCAAAGATGTGTAAATGGAGAGGAAGTTCAAAGAATGGAAATTAGCTTACATCAGTTCCATTTATAAAAAGGAAATAGACAGGAATGCGGAATTATCGTGGAATATCTGTAACAAGCACATTAAGTAGAGTTTATGGTAAATTGCTAAGAGACTTGACAGAGGAAGAATACAAAATTATGAGGAAGAAGAACAGAGTGGTTTTCGAGCGGGCAGATCCTGTACAGATAATGTATTCTGTATTAAACAGATAATAGAAAAAAGAATGGCTACTAATACTTCAACCCATCTGATGTTTATTGACTTGCAGAAAGCTTATGATAATGTCCCTATCGTCAAATTATGGGAAGTCCTGCAAAATACAAATATTAACCATACAGTAGTTACTGCGATACAAGATTTATATAAAGGTTTGCAAGCCGCGGTAAAAATTGGAAATACAATCTCCGAGCCATTTTACATTAACAAGGGTCTCAAACAAGGATGCTGTATATCACCTACACTATTTAAAATATATATTAATCACGCTCTAAAGCAATGGAAGAGAAAGTGTAGGGGAATGGGTATAGAGATGGACGACCATTCCTGTGTGTATACTTTACAGTTTGCAGATGATCAGGTTTTAATTGCTGCTGACAAAGATGATTTACAATATATGACACGCAAACTTGTGGAGGAGTATAAACGTTGGGGACTATACATAAATATAGAAAAGACCAAATACTTGTGCATCGGAGAAGAGAGTACAGATATCGAACTAGAACATCAAGAACGAATAGAATCTTGTAACCAGTATAAATATTTGGGAGTACAATTTGATAAGCAGGGCACGGATGAAGCTGAAATTAAATTAAGAAATGTACAGGCTAGAAAAGCAATCGGAAGCCTGAATGGGATATTATGGAGTAAAAAAATGGGAAAGAAACGGAAAATACAAATATATGAAACAATAATAAAAAGTAGCCTATTGTACGGATCAGAAACGTGGAGAATGACGGAAAAATTGAAAGGAAAATTAAAAGCTACAGAAATGGATGCATTAAGACGGGCTGCAAGAATATCGCGTTTAGACCGCATAAGAAATGAAGAAATTAAAAGAAGGATGGGTATCGAAGGTACAATAATTGATGATATAGAGCGAAAACAGCTAATTTGGTACGGTCATGTGAAGCGCATGAACGAAGAAAGACTGCCAAAAAAGATTATGAATTGGTTTCCAAGAGTGAAGAGAAAGAGAGGAAGACCTAAAAAGTCATGGAGTGAGGGAATACGAGGGGCTATGAGTATGAGAAACCTAGCTGAGAAGGATTGGGAAGACCGACAGGGCTGGAAGTTAGGCATCGGACAACGTCGAAAGACGTTCTAAACCGACAATATATATATATATATATCTTTGATCGTACCAAATTGTATCTGAAAATTACACCTGACTAACTTATTTATATGTAGTGATAATTAAATTACGTCATTGGCTTGGTTGTTAGCGTGATCAACTGCTAATGTAAGACACCCAGTTCAAATCCGGACAGAGGCTCACTTTGTATGGCCGTCTCTATGCTTCGGAAGGCATGTAAACCCGTTGGTCCTCTCACAAGGTGCTAGCAACATCTTTGAGGTATTGATTTGTTTTAATAGCGTTTACGTATAATTTTTTATATTAAAAATAAATTTAATAGTTTTTTGCTCTGATTTCACAAAAATTGCCACCAAATTGATTACATGTATTTCCGATGTGTTTAATAAGATTTTTGTGCGTTCTTTTGCTTTAATATTCTCGAAAGGTTCATTCAAAGTATAAAGCTATCTTAGTTTATTTTATGTATTTTGCTTATCTGTTTAGTTAACTAGAGACGCCACTGGGTGAGTAGATTTGGTTATTTTTAGTTAGTAAAGCGTTTGTCAAAAAGGCCTGGAGCGAATGAAAAACTTTTTAAATCCCACTACTCCAAGCCTTATGACAAACATTTTTCCCCGTTGTTTTTATTCCATGGATGGTTTTGCTTTGCTCTTGATTTGCTTTGCTTCTGAGCACTACAGGCTCAAATCAGAACGCACCCTGACTTGAGATCTACAATAAACTCCATGGGAATTTTGAAGATTCAGGCTACGGTAAAACTTACCGAATTTATTTGGTAATAATAAAACCATGCTGTACAGTTTATCAACAACTTTTATTCAAGTTTTTACAGTGGAATTTTGCTGTAGATACTCCATTGCCTTTGTCATCCTCCAGTGGTAAATATTTAAACCGGGGGGTCTGGGGTGTGGAACACCCTCCAGTGCCTCTCTACGGGAGATTTTCAGTATACTTCTGATAAAAAGTAAAC
>JARFIX010000222.1:0-67156 GCA_036346125.1 Lycocerus yunnanus
TTGTGAATTAGTGTGAATAATAATGCGGTGTGTAGTGTTTGGATCGAGGGGTCAACCGCTACAGGAAATCTTGTACAATTAACTTCACATACTTCGTCAAAATTCACCGTATTTCTTATTCTTCATCAGTAATTCACCGCACTTCATCAATAATTCACTGTACTTCACCTACTTCATCGATATACTTCATTGCTTTTCACCTATTTTACAAGTACTTCATGTATTTCATGTATCAATTCACATGAGATTTCATGTACTTCATGAGATGTGTACAAAAACTTCACCAGCGGTTAACCCTCGGTTTGGATGTAATGGTGAAGATGTAATGGTGAAGATGTAATGATAAGGTAAAGATGAAGACTTAGAAACGAAGGAACTAGAAGATATTGCTTATATGGCTTAGAAAATTTAGCTGGTTTTATTTGCAACAAAATGGAAATTCCAAGCACTAATGAGGCTTCGTATTCCTGGGTCGATCATTTAAATAAAGGTGGCTTAACTAAACCATCCACAGATTTTATGGATAAAATGTTAGTTAGAACCCATTTTAATAATGTTAATTTGGAAACTATTTTAATTTCTAAAATTATTTGAAAAACTTTTAGCAAAAAGTAGTAACGTAGAATGCGATGAGGACGTAGAAGTTGTTTTTAGATCGAGGATGCACTTTAGGTTACGACACTTAAATAAAGATTTAGCTGATACTTTTCTTAGGGCCGGTTTTACAATTGAAAGTTCAATCGCGGCTTTACTGAGCTTGATCTGAGCCGACGCTTAGTTGAGCCGCTGTTTTCAAGACATACGGGTTTTACAATTGCAAGCTTTAGATGAGCTTAGTTTAACAGGTTCACATTCTGGCAACACAGCCAAACACAATTTGACAGTTCATTGTCAAGCGAATTTATAGCGTTTTGTTTATGTCATTATTTGTTTAAAACAGCATTGCGTTATTTCAATTATTTTTAATATATTTTTATATTAAAATATCAATTATTGAGGTATGTATAATTTAATTAGTTTGCTTATGTAGTGTAAACTGCAAATTTCATGTTATAGATAGATAGTGGTCGCACTTAAAGAAGAAATTTTCATAAAATTCTACTATACGTTAAAAATATTAATTTTGGTATGTATTATATTAATACTTAGTTCATTTCTGTAGTCTTTAACCACATATTTAATGTATCGTAGGTGCTGGTCTCAGTAAATTTGTCTTCCCGGTGAATAAAAAATTGGCTACGGGAATGTAAAGCTTATAATAGCAATAATCCGAAAATTTTAAGGACAAAAGCATCAAGCTCTAACTCCACAGAAACTTGGGCAACCTGAGAGTAATTTTAATTATTTATGTTTTAATATATATATTTCTCAAAGATGTTGCCAGCATCTTGTGAGAAGACCACCGTTTTACGTGCCTTCCGAAGCACGGAGACGGCCTTACAAAGTGAGCCCTACCCGGATTTGAACCGAGGCGCCTTACATTAGCAGTTAATAATGCTAACGACCAGGCCAGTGACCGTCTCTATGTTTTAAATATTATAAATTAAATATTATTACTAATATTATTAGTAATAAAAGTTCGTATACTATCTATATTTTAGAATAATTTAAAAATAAATAAAATCGACAACGATATTAACAGTTGTAAATTTTCGAAAGTAATTAGCGTAACTGATTTCGACAAATATGTAAAGAAATCCGTTATAAATGGAGAGCTTGAAAAGCAGCATTTGGTAATAATTATTGTTATACTTATTATCACATATTTAATTTTCATAATTTTTCATTATTTTAGTTAATCCTAGGAGAACAAACCATAAAACCTTTGGACAATGGATATATGATTCTAAATGACTGTAACAATACCTTAACCAATGGTAAGTACGAAATATATAACCAAAAATAATAGTACATACATTATATTTTATTCTCAAATAACATTTGGGTTTTTTGTGAACCAGTTCGGTGCCAAGCACAAGAACAAGAGTTCATTACAGTAGTCATTAAGTACATTAGAAAGATTCAAGTAACAACAAATTTTAAAAAAATATAAGATTTGTAAATATTCTAAATAATTCCTTTTTAAAAAAAATTGACATATAATTTCGCAGATTTAAAAATTTTCTGACAATGTAGCACGTTTCCAAAATAATAGCTTTCTGCATTATACTAAATAATTTTGATGTAAGATATAAACGGGTCAAATGGGTTTTAAATTTGTTAGATACCACACCTATAGTAGATATAACAATAGGCACAAACACAATTTTTAAAATTTAAATAATTTACAATAAATTTTTAAAGAAAGCAGGCGTCAAATAACTAAACTTCTGCTGAACTATGTTTGAGCTACCAAAGCACCATGGTTCAAGTAAGCTTCAAGTTGAGCTTGGCTCAAGTACTAAGCAGCTATTGTAAAACCCATTTACTGAAAAAGTTAAGTTATTGTAAAACCGGCCTTTAGTAGAATAAGAAAAGCAAATAAAATAGTAAAATTCTTTTCCAGAATTGCCATGTTTTAATTCAATAGTTGTAGAAAATCTATTTTATTCAGGGCAATATTAAATATTATTAATTTATTAAAATTATATACGTGCATAACATCTGAAATTAATATTAGATTAAAATTTTAAAATTGCAAATTTTAATATTACGAATAATATTACGTTTTATTGTTTATTTATCCTTTTTGTTTTAAAAATTTTAATCTAATATTATTTTATGCTTTCATTATGTATTTTATCTACGACTGTTAAACAATAGTGTTATTATATGTGTAACCATAGATACATAATTTAGTTCATATTACACTAGTGGAATATGAATTCATATTCCACGGCTCTTGAAATTTCTGTTTATTGATATTTTGACACAGCTAAATGTAAATTTAATAAAACAAAATTAGTGCACTTTTAATTTATTCAATTAACAATTAACTTTTGAGTACCTATTAAATGAACTTGTACTGAAACTACTACTTACTTACCTATACCTACTTATTTACAAAATTAATGGTTAAATTACTACAGTTAGTAAAATTTATAGTCGAAGGTGCACTAGAAATCTTAAGATTGGTACCATTATTATTTATAACGGGCAAATCGTCGTGAAGAATGGTAGAATTATCATTAATGTTAACAGAAGAACAAGCATTAGGAACAGTAAAACTATTGTTCAGCAAATTTGGATCAATTTGGTTCATAATTTTTTTGGCAGTATCCATCTTGTTCCGTTTTGAATCTGCAATATAACCTTCAGCCACAGAAGCCGATTTCCACCCTCCGTGACGTTTTAATCCTGTCATGGATGCCCTGCGTCAGCATATAAAGTTGCAGATGATCTTCGAAGACAATGTCCTGTAAATTTTTCTAAATTTGGTAGCCCCAAATATTTTGCTATTTCTTTACCCATTCCTCCAAATTTGTTGATGCCAATTATCTGTTTAGTGCATTTGCCACTTTGATAATTGACAAAAAATGAGTCCGATGGTGTGTTCGGTACACGAAGATCTGCATATTTTTTGACGATATCATAAAAAGTTCCGGTGATGGAAAAGTTGCGAGGCACTTTTGTTTTGGTGTGCGGGACAAATACTTGAATGCAACCATCAAAGAATTTTAGGTCAGCAGTTTTCATGGCATACAGTTCATTTGAGCGGCAAGCCCCCATTACCCCCATTATTAAGGCAACCTGTAAAAATTGTTTTATTTAAAGTTAATAATAAATTAGCAAATTGTTACCTTTGTTGCGAGATATTTAACATCAGGCGCTTCCTTAATAAAGATGTTAATTTGCTCCAGTAAATACTTCTGATTTTTTTGGTCTATACCTTCCGCCTTTCTTTTAAGTAGAGCACGTACTCGCCCATAAGATTCAATATTCACATTATGCTTTAATTTGAGAGTACTTTTCAGCATTGAATAGCGAGTCCATAACGTCGATGATTTGAATTTTGCACATATTTCCTTAAAGTATACAAGCACAGTATCTTCAGAAAAGGAGGAAGTTTATTTCTTTAACCGCCATTCATTGAAGCTATTGTAAACCATTTCGTAATTTGTCCTTGATTTTCAGGTAACAAATTCAAAGACGCTTCCTTTGCTGCCTTTTTAATATTTGGAGGAGTACACTGCATATCATCTTCACTCCTTCTGTAGACATTCTCGACCAAAATTAAATTTTACGCACAAAACACGTTTACGTTTACACATTGACTTTAATAAACAAGTTTGTTTCCTTAACAACCATGGCAACTTTGATATTTGAAAATTAATAAGCACGATAAAACTTAGATAATTAAATAATGCAGTTGTAGATAAAATAATTATTGTTTAACAGTCGAAGATAAAGTATAGTATTCAATTCGTGTATAATGGGCCATATTACACTCGAATAATTACAACACTCGCTCACTGCGTTCGCTCGTGTTGTAAACAATTCTCGTGTAATATGGTCTACATTATACACTCATTAAATAATATACTATTATTTCAACAGATTCTGATTTAAAGGCAAAATAATCACGTATTTTCATTATTTTGCCTTATTCTCAAAATACTCTATTCGAATTCAATGGGAATGTTATAGCCGTGTGACGTCATGCGCAAAACCGAACGTAATTGAGACGCAATAGTATCATATCTTGTATTTATTGTATCACTAGCTGGATACCCGGCTTCGCCCGGGGTCTCATTAAAAATAAAATACTTTGCCTTTGTCTGAAGTATTTTGATTTTGCAGGGTTGCTTTACCCGAGCTTTTCTTCTTCAGTATTTCAGAACGGTTTCCAGTCTTGCTTCCCGTTGTCCTTTGGTTGCTATAACTTGATTTATTTTTACGAAATGAAATCACTTATAATAGTGTAGGTACTGAATGTGAATATACCAACGTAAAATTACCATATATCAATTACAGGCGTTGGCGATGGGAATCTCGTTCCATTCATGCGCGTCCGCAATTTTTCACTTTTTTTAAATTAAGCTTTTCGGTCCCGGTTTTAGCGGAAAACCTCTTTAGGGTCCTAGAGAGAACTGTGCAAAATTTGGTTGGGATCGGTCGAACGGTCTAGGAGTCTATATGAACAAACACACACACCCACATACATCCATTTTATATATATAGATAGATAGATAGAAGATGAGCAATGTGGGCATGAAATGATTGCATTTCTTTAATGCCGTTTTTAACCAAATTTGTGGTTTGACCGCAAATTTTAGTTTTAAATTTCTTCGGCATTCAGAGTTGATTTCAGGTGAAAATCGCAATCAGAGTTGATCGACTCTTGTCGAACTGTAAAAAGAAAAATCGAATTATTACTAACGTGTGAGGATAACTCGCCATCTTTCACAAAGCAAAAGAAATACTGATGCATCGTACAACAATTTATTAAACATTTGGATTCAATTTCCATTAACTAATGCTGAAAGACAAATAGTTAAACGCGACCTTTATGAAAATTTGCACCGATCATAGGTAGTTGTGTAATAGAAGGTTCGCATATAGCAATCGTGGGCCTTCCAACAACGATGAACAGTTCCCGGATATTTATGTGTTAATAGAAAAGCTTATCACAGTATAAATGTTCAACTAATATGTGAAGCAAATCTGAAATTACTGGCCGTAAATGCAAAACATCCTGGATCTATTCATCATGCTGCCATACAAATGACATGGCTCGTCACAGCAATAATAAGAAGAAGAATTACAAAATGAGAAGAACTTTTATTTCCTTATATAAATTGCATTTACTAGAACTCAAAAAACAATTCAAATAACAATTATTACCAAATAATGTACTAAAACAAATATTCATTCTGATTCTTCAAAATTAAGATAAAATTCTGGAATTTAGCTGGGGATTGGTACTTTTTGCAAAATACTTTATTAAATTTCAAATCAAATATTCGCAAGAACTAAAGTTTTTGGTTTCGTAAGTTGGTTTCTTTCTGGAAAAGGCCGTCCATTTGTAGGTTAAGTTTCTGTTGATTTGATCGCAAAAATGGTTAAACTTTTCAAATTTGTATGCAAATTTATTTTCAAATAATATTTTTTTAGTTAAATTATAATTAACACGTGAATTGTACTGTTTTACTTGTGAAATGTAGTGCAGATGCACATACGTATTATTAATCGATTACATACAAAATCTGATTACGTTATCGAGTTTTTACAGGTCAGTTTTTTGTTTATAATAATTTTTAAAATTTTAAATCCGAAGGTCCCTGGCGCGAGACAAGTACGTCGGAATTAATCGTGTCAAAACGCTCTGCGTTTTCGTTGATATTCATGTACGAATTCGTTTTTGAAAAATTCGAAAATATTCGTTTAATATTTCGTTATGATAACGAAAAGTTACAGAATAGGGATGTAGTATGTATGTATATGCACTATAATTATCATAACTATAATATGTGGTGCGCCAGATGAAAAACATTTCAGTTTCATTATTGTGGGGTCCAAGGCGACGGAGAAGGAGGAACGCTGAGTGAGCGAAGCACGAGTGGAAGACGGCAAAGTCGTACATGAGACGAAACAGAGTGGACGTGCGAGAATAAAGACGCGAACGTGTGCCGAAACAATTAAGACGTGTATTAAAAATCGAGACGTGTGCCGAACATTTTAGACGACAAATGAACGTGATTAATTGTATTATTTTGATTAAGTCAGCAAAAACGTATATCCATTCAGAGAAAAGTGTTTGTTTGCTAAGAAATGAATTTTTAGACAAAACAAGCAGCGCTGAAATACAAAAGAAGCTGATGATGATAAAAAGAAAGTATACGTTAATTATGCGAGAAATTATCCTTGAAGCCAAAGTGATCATACAATACAATTATTAGTGGCATTGACAATAAATTAGCAAACAAATACGTATTATACAGCGCTACAACGTTCGAAGAAAATAAAATTAGAATTTATGAAATAATAAAAGAAAACGAAAGCCACCCGCAAACGAAACAACGTGAATTTAAAATGTTGAAAAGTTGTGAAACCAACGAATTCCCAAGCACTTGGCAACAAAAGCGGGCTCGTACAACGACGAACACTATGCGCTGTTACAATTGTGGCACCACAGGTCACAAATCGGTCGATTGTTACTCGAAAGAAAAAGGAACAAGATGTTTTGCATGTAGAAAGTTTGGACATTTGAGGGTATAGTATCAAAGGCGGCTATATCCATTTTGGTGAAATTGAGATAGATAAGTCATTTTGTCAAGAATTTTGTTGTCAATGGAACCCAATAATCTATCTCTAACAAAACCGCTTATATCCAGTCAAATTTTATATTTATAGTTGGCCCTTAGTTTCAAAGTCGGCAATATCCAATGAAGCGAATGAATCAAAGACGGCAATATCCATTACAGCCAATCAGGTAACATCATGATGTCATATGGTATCTGATGTTAGTTAATATCACGTAATTGCAGTCACTTTGTTTTATTCATGCTAGTTAGTGGTTGATTATGCTTAATATTGTTCGATTAATTATTATTGTTATTGCTAATATAATACAATGGAGGTTTGCGTTATCCAATGATAACTTAAATACAATTAAATTTTGGGTCGGTCGGGGGTTAAGAGACGGTCATTGGCATGGTTGTTAGCGCGATGAACTGCTAGGTAGGACTCCCGGTTCGCATCCGGGCAGAGTACACTTTGTAATGCCGTCTCCGTGCTTCGGAAGGCACGTAAAGACGGTGGTCCTCTCACAAGATGCTTGCAACATCTTTGAGATATTAATTGCTCGAGTACCCTCTTGAAGGGACGGGTAAACGACCTTGGTTGTATCCTTACATAAGGAGGCCCGAAATATATATATAAGTTTTGGTTCATTTGCTCAGACGTCTGTTCATCTTGTCTGGAGTATTGTAATAAATTAAGCATTTTGTTGATGAAGAAACAAAAACAACTTCAAGGCAGAAAAAATTCACAAACCCAGGGCTGCAGCATTTTAAGATTATTGAAAGAAAAGGAGATGATTTGATTACACTTTCATTCGATTGTCAAAAATCTGATTTTACCAAAGGTTCCATATTATTTACGGCAACTTTATCTTTATAATTTTACAATAGTTATTGGGAATTCAAAAGTAAGTTGACAAAAGAAAATGTATTTTCATACTGTTGGACGGAAAACGAATTTGGAAAAGCTTAAATGAAATTAGTTCAGCTGTCTACCATCACTTATGTCAAATAAAATTTGATTCCTACGAAGGAAAGGTGATAATAATCCGTTTGGTATCTGATGGATGCAGAGGTCAGAATAAAATACAACCATGCTGGGAATGTGTATGAAGTAGTTAACCGATAAGGCTCCCAAAAATACTAAAGTGGAACTGGTATTCCCAGTTACAGGACATTTGTTTCTGACACCAGAGCGTGTATGTGGAAATATTGAAACGAAAATTAGAAAACTAGAAGTAATTGCAGATCCAAAAAAAGAATTAATAGAAATTCTATCTACAAAGAAACTACCGGAAAAGCACCAAAGCAATTCGATTCTAAACCAACACGAAGCAATTAAACCACCAGATAGGCCTGTAGAAAATGTGGAAGTTTATATGGATTTAATATCAACGTTAAAAACCAAATTAAAATTCTCGAAACTCAAGTTAATGACAAGAACACTATTATCATTCTTATGAACGTACAAAATACGAAACTTAAACAAACTAATCAAAATTAGAAAATTAAAGAAAAACAGGTGGAGAACGGCCTAAAACTTTCGAAACATTAACCAAGATGCCTTTTGGTTAGACGCTAGTAATGTTAACTGGCTCCGTAGCACCGAGGAAGTTAACATTAACGAGAAACTTCAAATCATCTCGTCTGATATTACAACTCTATTCGACACCCGTGCTCCATTCCACATGATCAAGGGTGGAACCACCAAACCAGGCTGGCTAACGGAAACCATTTTACTCATGATTAAGCTCAGAGAACAAGCCTACAAGAAGTATGTCAAAACGAAGAATCTGAACCATCTTGCGTCGTACAAAGATCTTCGTAATCTAGTATCCCAAGCTATAAAAACGAAAAGAAATATTGATCTTAATGCTCTGAACAAGCATTTCGTCAATATAGCTCCTGATACAAAAGTCGATCAATCGTATATAGACTTCTACACCACCAATAAATACCCGCTAATATGCAAGGTTTGATTTTATAAAAGGCCGTAATTTTTAGAATCAATCCAGCACAAAGCGAATTCAACGTAAGTAGTGTAAATTACGGTACCCGGATACACTTTTACAGAAAGGATCGAGGAGCAGAGGTGGTGGAGTCTGTTGCTATGTCCATAATAAAATAAACCTCAATCATCCTTAAATGGCCTTCAAGATCTAGAAGTAAAACTATCTAAGCTCTATGTGGAATATGATAACATAATTTTGTTAGGGGATCTCAACATTGACTGGCTCAAAAGTTCAAAAATCACTGATAACCTAAAGTCTCTCCTGGTATCCTTCAATTTAACACAAGTAGTAAACCAGCCAACACGAGTTACCGAACAGTCCGCTTCGCTTATTGATATAATTTGCCTAAGCGAGAAAATCCCTTATCTGGCGACCGATACCTTCGACATGTCTGGCATTTCAGATCTCAAATCGGACCTCAAATGATGCCCGTAGTATCAATTGGCATCGTAGTTTGGAAACTAATGACATCAACGAAAAACTTGATTGCATCTGCACAGATATTACCTGGCTGATAGACCTACATGCTCCAATACACACCATTCGGATCAATGATAGCAGACCGGGCTGGCTAACCGATACGGTACGCTTCATGATTAAACTGAGGGATAAGGCTTATCAAAAGTTTGTAAAAACCAAAAAAACTACTGATTTCGCATACTATAAGGATCTGCGTAATCTTGTAACGCAAGCCATTAAAAACGAAAAGAAGGCTTACTACAGATATGAGATCGAATCATGCAAGCAGAACCCTAAGAAATTATGGAAATTTTTTGAACGAGGTAATATTCATAGTAAACCCAGGAAAGAGTGTAACCTAACAGGGGTCAATTTAAATGCTTTGAACAGCTTTTTTATCAATGTTGCTCCGGGTTCTAGCATCGACCAAGATGTCTTGGACTTTTTCAACACAAACAAATATGACGCTGTTAATTCGGAACTGGTCCTACGCAGTGTTACTACGGAAGAGGTTGCACGCATAATATGTAAAATGAAATCTACAGCCACTGGGATTGACAACATCAATTCGATAACATTAAAACGTGTTCTTCCATACTGCCTAGCTAGTATAACAGATTTAATAAATTCGTGCTTGGAGAACTCTGTTGTGCCAAACACCTGGAAAAAATCTTCCATCATTCCTTTACCCAAAGTAAACAACGCCAGACAGTTTGACGATTTTCGGCCAATTAATATTCTGCCATCACTATCCAAGGTGTTGGAAAAAGTGATACATGAACAATTATTAGAGCATGTCAACACAAATAAAATACTTCCAAGTTATCAATCAGGGTTTCGTAAAAACCATAGTACAGCCACGGCATTGTCAAAGATAGCCAACGATATAAGCCGTAGCATAGACGAGTCAAAGATTACAGTTGCCGCACTTCTGGACTATAGCAAAGCGTTTGACATTATTAACCACAAGTTATTACTTGCCAAACTATCTTACTATGGTTGTAGTAACTCGGCTATAAAACTTTTGGATAATTACTTAAGTAATAGAACTCAAAAAATTAAATGGAACAGCTATTGCTCGGATGAACTTGCTATAAGCAAAGGTGTACCGCAGGGCAGCCTGCTCGGTCCTTTATTGTTCTCTATATTTACAGCGGATCTTCCAAGAATTCTTACAGAAGAATGCAAATACCATATGTACGCTGATGACACTCAGCTGTATATCTCGGGACATCCGACAAATATTAACGATGTTATTAACTCTTTAAATCATAATCTTAAGTCTGTTCAAAATGGTCGAACCAAAATGGTCTAGTTCTCAATCCTAACAAATCTCAGTGCATTTGCATCGGTAGCTCTCGTGGATACAAAGCTGCAATGGACAATAAAAGAGTGGATACGATACTGAATGGATGTGCAATAAATTTCTGTTCAAAAGTGAAGAATCTTGGCATGATTTGGGATAATTTAATGTTATTCACCGATCACGTTAACAAAATTATAAGTAAAAGTTGAAATCGCTCTATCGCTATAAAGATCTCCTTCCATCACATGTTAAGTGGAACCTCATGGTGGCACTTGTATTGTGTCATATTGACTACTGCATGAATGTTTACTACGGATTCCTCTCGGAGCACTATAAATCCAAATTACAAGTTCTGCAAAATGCGTGTCTTCGATTTGCGTACGACATAGGATACAGGGAGCATGTGACACCTATCTATAAGCGACTAGGAATATTTAAGATGGATGCTCGATTTGAACTACAGTTAGCAATGCAGCTGTTCTCAATATACAAATTCAAACAACCGAGATACCTACATGATTTACTCACAAAAAGGAGCGACTGCCACACCAGGGAATTAAGACACAATCAAAGTGCATCCGTCCCGTTGCATAAAACAACGAAATTTGAAAGATCCTTCCAGTAAGACTTATTTTTGAATACAAAACTAAAGCCACATTCAAGTCAGGGTAAGTGAACGTGTAGCGGCCTGAACCGACATCTTGGGTATTTGATGAAAAACAGCTCTGCTGATCATTTTACCTTTTAAAAGTTTATGTAAAATTTTATTTTGTACAAAGATTTTGCATATTTTTAATAAATTTTATTATTATTATATATTGAATATTAATTTTACAACTTTCGGTCAGCCTGGACCAACATACGTAAGAAGAAGGGTTGGGGAAGAATTTTACCCAGATTGCATTGTGTCTACCGTCAAATTTGGCGGTGGTAGTATAATGATTTGGGGTTCAATGTCTGCCAATGGCGTCGAAAAAGTAAAAATCTGCGAGGACGAATGAACTCGAGCACCTACATTCAACTTTACAAGACCATTTAGAGGCTACTATTGTAAAACTTTTTCAAGAAGATAGTCCTAAATATGTTTTCAACAGGACAATGTTCCATGCCATTGTTAAAAAAAACAAAACTATGGTTTACGGAAAACAAGATTCCCCTTTTGGAGTGGCCGCCACAGAGTCCTGACCTGTCCCCATTGAGAAGAGAAGAACATTTCTTGAAGAATGGGCAAAATTAAACCAGACGTCTGCTTCAAATTAGTAGCTACAATACCTAATCGCATTAAAAGCGTCCTTTGGGCAAAAGGTGATTCTACAAAATATTAAAAATATTTATTAAAAGCATAGTTTTAATTTATATTTGTAATTAGTTTTATTTAAAACCCTTCAAAATTCCCGAAACTTACAAATCTATAGGTGACTTACTACATTTGAGCACGTAAAGTATTGTAATTGAGCAAGTAAAAATTAAAATGAAAAAGAAAAAATAAGTAAAAGTTGTACAGAACATTTAAGACAGTGGTCTACCGGAAAAGAAGTGGTCTAAAATTTGGCATATCTATGATTTGGAGAGAACCCGAAAAACCACTTTGATGACGGTTATTTCTGCCTAGTAAATACTTTTGGAAACAGTTAATCATACCATGTTTGGTTATATTTTACGTTGCTCGGTATTGGCGAACCTTGACCAAGCACGGCCCCATGGGCGTGGGTCTGCCTAGCGCGGTGCGTGAGCTGTTGCTAACTAGGGCTCTTTCGCCGGACTAGGCGGAGTGTACAACGGGCAGTTAAGACGCACGTTAACGTACTATGCCCGCCCGGTTCTACTTAATGTTCTCAGGATTGCGGTCCCTTGAGACCCTAAGTGGGGGACGGATACACTTTCCTGGTACCCTCCCGGGCTTACTCGGCCGGGGCCGGAGTGGATTTCTACGCCACTCTCGCGCGGCAGGACATTTCCAGCTTGGGGTGTTTCCAGTTTTCACCGGAATCCTTCCAATTGGGGTCCCACTTGGCCAGCATGGGGCCCAAACCTCAGCCACTACGAGTCCAACCTCAACTGGGGAGGGGGAGGGTTTTCACCCGCCACCCGGGCTCCCCCCCTCCCGTAGTAAGCTTGTGTTTTCCACACCACATTCGCATGCGGCTTGCCTGATCCTAAGAACGGCGTGGAGAGTATAAGCCTGAAACGCCTCACATCTCGAGCATTGCAATCGAGATAGCTCCAGTGCACTAAGGGGAGCTATGTCCTTATGGGAGGGCGGTTAGGCCACGGCCCTACTGGAATGCATGGTTTAAAAATTTGGTCCCAGGTCGTGCGGGATACCACCCCATTTGGTAGCTTTTAAGGGGTACCCCTGGTCACTTTTAATGTTTACATCAAACATTCTTGCTGATGAATCTCTTATTTAGGGAGAGGTCTCAGGATTAGCTGAAAGGAAATATACACATTACACTTATAATTGTAGTATAGTTGCCAAGGCGCTCTGCTCCGGTTCCACTCAGGTTCATGCCTGTCATGGCTCTCGGTTGAGCTTCAGTGCGTCTTCCTGGAGATCGCACTTGTCCAGGGTTTCCACTAAATTTTTCAAAGCAAATTCCTGCCTTTTCAGGTTTTCCTGACAAAATTTTAATTTTCCTGACATTTCAGAATCGTAGTACAGTAAACAGAAAACAATTTGAACATTTTCAAATTTTATTCAACAAGCATAAATAAGAAATTCAAAAATTTGGCATCGTACTAATCTAAAGAAAACTTTCAACTACTAGAGGAAAAATTTTCATTGATTGATCTGAGAAATAGAAATTAAAATATTTCCTTAACAAAATTTTGTTTTCCCTGACATTGGTGCTAAAATTTAAAATTCCCTGACTTTCCATGACTTTCCCTGACAAGTTTTAAATTCCATGACTTTTCCAGGTTTTCCATACAAGTGGGAACCCTGTTGTCGCTCCCCTCACTTGGCGTTCACCTTTGTTTAGCACCATTAGCCTCTTTACTAACGGGTTACGCGGGAGTCGTTGGGCAGGCCGTTTCCTTGTCCCCGAAGACGCCGATCGTGCGCTTCTAGTTAGTGTTTTACCCATACTCCAGTTCAGAGAGTGCAGGGTATGGTCTCCGGTTCTAGGTCAACAACCAGGTTCGGGGATTTGGTCTGGGCCTTATGACTCAGCCATGTCGCCTATTCAGGTCAGGCCCCCTTTTCCTTTTGCTGGTCGTGTACTCTCCTAATGATTCATACCCCAGTTCAGAGAGTGCAGTGGTATTCTCATGTGGAGGACAACAGCCAGGTCCAGGGATCGAGGTTGACCTTTCCTTACTATACTGATTTTCTGAAAGAGATTATTAGCTGGCTCCAGGTGGTGCGGGTTTGCCATTCCCTTTGGTACCTCCCTTGTCCCCTTTTCCAGCAGAGAGGTCCAAGGGAAACTGTCCCCGGAGGTGTTCGCTTCAGTGGTTCTCTGTTGGTCCAGGGATTTGGTCGTTACCCCCTGGTACACCTCTTCTTTTCTGTAATAGAACGGGTGAGCGGTGGCACTAGTTCGTGTTAGGTAGCCAGCCTATTTAGAGCCCATCCCCTCTTCATTCAGACTTGGGCCTCTCCGGGAGCTTCTATCCCAGAGTGCATCATGGGGTCCGAGTCCACAACAGAGGTCTTTGTAAGAGATGAGTTCGGATCGGGGCTCTCTAGTTTACTTCGCTAAAATAGAGAGAAATACAAGAAAGGAAAGAAAAGAAAATAAAATAAAATGCAAAAGAAAAGAAAGAATCCAGAACCATAAAAACCATAAAACCATGAGAGCCAGCAGCCTGTTTATAGTCACTTTTCACTTATCACTTATCACTTATCACTTGCCTCATATCACTTATCACTTGTCATTTATCACTGTTGCCTTTCCTCCTTCTCTTAAACGCTTCTTTGGCAAATATTTGTAGTTTGTTATAGTTGTCTTCTTGCTTCAAATATTCTCTCAGGTTGTTCTCTTCTATGTTTCCCAATTCACACCTGATGTCATCGTAGAATCGGCATTGGAGGAGGACGTGTTGCCATGTCTCGGCTTCCCCGCAGTCGCACTTGTCAGTGTCTGCGAGGTTCAGCTTATGCAGGTTGTGGTTTAGGCTACCATGCCCCGTTAGCAGGTAGCTTGTGGTCATATCCGGCGAGAACCACTTGTGTTCTTCAACGAAGCTCACGTCTTTTATGTGGGCGTACGTTGCTCTGCCTTTTTCGCTGCTGTCCCATCTCTCCTGCCATATCTCCATCATCTTCTGCTTGGCTATTTTCTTGAAGGCTGCTTTTGATCCAGCTCTGTCGCCGATAGTGGTCAGATCTCCTAGGGCTGGGGGGATCTCCTTTTTCCTATCGTAGGTTTCTCTTCTTATTTGGACGGTGAGGTCCCATGGAATGCTTCCAGCTAGGACCTGCATGGCTTCGGTGGACACGGTCCTACAAGTTCTGAGGCCAGCTTGTAATGTAATTCTCTGCATGCTGTTTACCCTGTCCCTGTATGTAGTATAGAGCATCGTTGTACCCTGTCCCCATACGCTAGCCCCATACGCCATGGCAGGAACAAGGAGACCTTTAAGTATAGTCTCGTAGGCCGGTCTTTCAAGTCCCCAATCTCTTCTCAGAACCCTCCTGAGGCATCCAACAAGTAGGGAGATCTTGTCTCTGAGCCAGATTAGGTGAGGTCTAAAACTTAGCCTCTCGGCTACTTCTAAGCCCAGGTACCTGGTCTGCCTCACGTGTTGGATCCTCACATTGTCTAATTTGATTGTGGGATCCCTATTCTTAGATAGTTTGCCTTTAAGCAGCATGGTTACGGTCTTCTTTTCGGATATTTTCACCCCGACGTCTTCACCCCGGTCCGCTACCTGTCTTAGGTAGTTCTCGGTGGTTCTTTCAAGTGCTGCCCGGCTGTTTCCCTCCACCAGTATTAATAGGTCATCCGCGTATGCCACACACTTGGTTCCTGCTGCGTGGAGGCTGTGAAGCAGCGAATCCATCATTAGGAGCCAGACCCTTGGTCCGATGATCGACCCTTGTGGGCACCCCCTTGAGACATTTTTTGAGATTGTTTTCGTTTTACCCCTGACAAATATTTTTCTTTCAGATAAGTAACTAGCCCAAAGTGGGGTTTCTTTACAATTTAGCTCCACGAGTTTATTTAAGATTTTATCCCAGAGAAGCCCATCGAACGCCCCTTTGAAATCTACGAAAAGCCCCGGAACATAAGTGTTGGTGGAGGACAGGACCGTTTCCTTTACTTTCACCCACGCATCTTCCGTGCTTCTTCCTTCTCTGAAGCCATACTGCGAGTCGTTCATAGCCCCATCCGTGATTTTATCTAGGCGCCAGATCATAATCCTCTCCAAGACTTTAGCCATTACCGGCAGGAGGCTGATGGGCCTGTAGGATCCTGGGTCTGCTCTGATTTTGTCAGGCGATTTTAGGATTATGACCAGGTCCGCCTCTTTCCATTTCTTGGGAAAGTATCCTTCCAACAGGCATTTGTTGAAGACCTGGGTTATTTGTGCAGGTATGGCTTCCCAGATTTCTTTAACCATTTCTGGTAGTATTCCATCGGGACCAGGGGCTTTGCCTTTCTTCACTCTTCTTATGGCTTCTTTTATTTCTTCTTCAGTTATTTCTTCTGGGATTTCTACAAATTCACTTATATCTCTTGTTTGCCCTTCTTCGAAGAATTTGTCTAGGAGGAGGCAAATGCTCTCCTCCCACGTATTGGTGTACTCACCATTGCTTTTCTTTAGAGAGGTTATTTCATGTCTTGCATGCTTTCCTCTGCAGATGCTATATACTGCATAATGCATTGTGCATGATTATGCAGAATGCATAATCGTAACAAGTGCATTTATCCTAATTTACTTTCTACAAGCCGCTAGGTCCCTCACTCAGAAGAAGTGCCACTTCCAACGTTTCGCCAGCTACCACAACTCTGTGAGAGCGAGTATTATCTCTGATACTGATGAAGGTTACAATGATTCTTGTGAGGGATGTCATCAATTCCAAAACGTTTCAAGCAGGCCGAGTTAAATTATCACACTAGACATCTCAACCTCTCAAAAGAATTTTCTGAATTACTTGCTTGCAGATTGAACGAGAAAAATTTACTGGAACAAGGAACCAAAATTACTTTTTGCAATTCTGCAGTGAAATACTATCATTTCATACACACACATGGTATTGAAAGTGGCTTGTTTTCTGCACGTAAGATTACTCATGTTATGTGATCATATTTCGTAATCTTATCTTTCGCGAGATGCTTTACCTTCACTTTTCCTTACTACTGGCGAGTTATTTTGTTAAAATACTTTGTATTTTGTATAAAACTTTGTTAAAATATTCTTTATTTACCGAATTTCAGATTTGCAAAAAATATTGTTCGCAACACGTACTTCAATAGGCTTGTTTCCATTCTCGGTTGATTTTGCTGACTCGCCCTCCGGGCTTGTCAGCAAAATCAACCTCGAATGGAAATCTAGCCTATTTAAGTACTAGTAACGAAAATAGCTATTTACCGTGCAAGGAAAAGGATCTGCTACCCTTCTTTTCTCAAGACAGTCTTGTATATTGTCACGATATTAAAGGACTCCTGGAAAAATTGGGTCCTCCGGAATATTTTCCAGATGATTGGCGTCTATTTATTGACAGCTTAAAGCGAAGTTTGAAATGTGTCCTTCTACACAATGGAAACAAATATGGTTCAATACCAATTGCTCATTCAACAAAAATGAAAGAAGAATATGACATTTTAGCTTTGGTCTTGCAGAAGATAATGAACTCCTTGAACAGCAAAGCGGATACACTAAATATTCTTGCTTCTTATGCCTCTGGGATACCAGAGACAAAACACAGGACTGGGTTAGAAAAGAGTGACCCAACAGAGAAAACCTGGACATTGGGGAAAAGAATATCGTTAACGACCCCTTAGTTGAACGAGGAAAATCATCTTTCTCCACTGCATATCAAGCTAGGCCTTATGAAACAGTTCGTAATGATTACCGTAGTAGCTTATATCGGGTAAATTATAATGACTCTTCAGGAGTAGGAGTTATTATAGGTCAAAGAACGGAAAGATTTTGTTTTTGGAATAAGAAACAAATATTGTTGTGTTTGTGCAAAATTTACTTCATTAAAACAAGAATCCACCGAACATAACTGCTGCAAAATTGGAATTCATCGTCAACGGCAATGGAATCCGATATAATTCCACAAGAATTTATTTGTAGCGTTGAAATGCACAAACTAAAATATATTTACTTAGTTGGCGATGGAGATAGTAGTGTTACCAGAAAATTATCAGAAACACGACCATACGGACACAAAAATAGAATGCCGCAATCACCTACGTCAAAATTATTGTAATAAGCTAAAAGATTTGACAAAGAAAACGTTAGCTCAAAAGGGTTAAAGTTATTGTTCATCAAAGGAATTTGTTAATAATAATAATAATATATTTAAATCCGTTAATACTACATTGTATATAGGACAAGTCAAGAGGCACACAAAACAGCTATAAACGTAAAATACATAACAAGTTGCGAAATTCCTGCACAGAGTACACACGATGCTCCATGAGAATGTCCTTTAGGGCCGCTTTAAATACTTGGGCCATTTTGATTTTAACAGGAAGTGCATTGAAAAAGGCCGTTCCCACCGCCACAGGAGACCCCCTCGTCACACCGGAGAGGTAAAGTGCAGGACGGAAATCATCCCTACCACGAGTGTTGTGGTCATGTATGTCGGAGTGACGCTCATGTTTACCCTTGTTCTATAAACATAAGCAAGGAGCTCAAAAATGTAGATTGAGGGAAGAGAAAAAATTTTGTGTTGTTTAAATAATGGTCTGCAGGAGTCTCTAGCTCCCGCCCCGCGATACATCGAACGATTCTCTTCTGCGACACAAAAACACTCCCAGCCATTGGAGAACCACCCCAGAAACAGACCCCATAAGACAGCCTCGAGTGCACATGAGCATAATAAAATACCCGCAGAACCTGGGCATCAACAACATTCCTGAGGCATCTAATTTGATAGCAGATTGAACCCAAACGCCTTACAATTAATCTACAGTGACCCCTCCAGTCCAATCCAAATGCAGCCCCAAAAATTTTATGCTGGATTCTCGCCGAATTAAACAATCATCTAACCGGAGATCAAGGTTCAGATCCCGTCGATTCCGAATGTTATGGAACATCATATACCCAGTCTTAGCCAAGTTAAGTCGAAGCCTATTATGACCAAACCACCCACTCAACTGCGCGAGAAGATGATCAAGAGCACCATGAACTGCTTCCAAAGATCGATCCGACGCCACAGATGATGTGTCGTCAGCATACATAAAGACAAAGACAATAGGTCATTGACAAAAAGCAAGAAAAGAATTGGGCCCAAAACAGGCCCCTGCGGCACACCAATGCTAACAGGAAGGAACGAAGACCTAAAGCTACACCGAACACCATCAATATAAATAATCAATAGAATAACAATATTAAGAGGCTCCGTTACGGGTTCAATATACCGTTAAGCACATACGTCGCCCCCATGCCAAAGTTACCAATGTGCAAATTTGTCATTTTGAGTTATTCACACCACCTAACTAAAATTTTATCAAACTACCCAATGCAAAAGCGCGGATGCAATTCGTCAATAGAATTCTTTGTAGTAGGTTATTCTCAATTTACCTATGTGCAAATGTTCTCAGTTGTACAACGCCAAAATGTCCAATGTACCACATTCGTTGTTTTGGCTTGGGTACAAAAAAAATTGTGCACTAATGTGCCACATTCGTCGTTTTGGCTTATATTATATATTATTATAATATTTATATTATCATATAAATAATTAAATGATAGCTTTTATTGAAATTAAATCTACTTATATAGTATTTTTACATTGAATTATTTTCAATAAAAGGTATTCCAATTTTATTGTTTATTATTTTATTTTTGAGTGAAAATATGGCTAGCAGAAGTAAACGAATATTGGCCTTGTGTAATTTGATAAAGGATGACCAAGCAAAAATTTCAGTAGAAAGCGAAACTAGTAAGAAAGTAAATGAAGATGTTTTCAAAAGTGTAGATAAAGACAGAAACGATAATGAAGACAAAAACGATGATGGTATTCAAGCTGTCTATGATTCTGATGACGACTTTGTAGGCTCTTCAGCAGATGAATATGCACCTTCAAATAATGAAAGTAGCGATTCAGATAGCTCCATGAACAATAATGTGGTTGAAAATAATGAAAATGAAACTCATGGTGGTCTTCAAGAAAACAATGATAAAGCTAACGATTCTTTTGATAAGAAGAAAAGAAAGAACGTGTCACAATGGACAAAATCCATGAGAAAAGCAAAAAGATTGAAAGGTGAAGAGTATATTGGGTTTCGCAATATTCAATACCCTGCTCGTCCTATGCTACCATCTCCGTGCTGGAAACGACAACATAAATGTACTGATCTGGTGGAAGAACATCACAGATTAGCAATTTATGCAGAATTTCGTGCTAGTAATTCTATTGAAGTTCAACGGCAATTCATTATGAACAATATTGAACAAACACTTAAGAAAAGAACGACAAGAAACCTAGAGAACTCCAGGAAAACATATACCAAACATTACAGTTTCACTGTTAATAACGAGAAGAAAACAGTATGTCGAGAATTTTTTTTAGCCACACTGAATATAACAGATAGTTTGATAAGAAGTTGTTTTAAAAAACAGTCTGCTTGTGGAACATTAATACCAGACCAACGAGGAAAGCATTCACCTCATAACAAATTAAGTAAGGATAGTGAAGATTTTCTTAGAAACCACATTAATTCATTTCCAGCACTCGAGTCCCACTATTGCAGGCAATCAACATCGAAAAAATATCTAGATGCAACACTGAATTTAGTAATCATGCATAGATTATACACACAAGCATGCCAAGCAGAAAATCGGAATCCAGTGTCGTTAGAAAAATACAGAACGGTATTCCGTGAATATAATTTAGGATTTCATAAGCCAAAAAAGGATCAATGTAAAAAATGTCTATTTTATAATAGTTTGACAGATGTTGAAAAAATTCCACACGAAGAGGATCATAGAATGCATATTGAACTGAAGAACTCTGCTAGAGAAATGCGAAATGAAGATAAAGAAATTGCCAAAAATGATGAAACGGTTCTTTCTTTCAACTTTGATCTACAAGCAGTCTTAAACTGCCCTAAAGGATCGACAGGTCAAATATTTTACTTGCGTAAATTAGCTGTGTACAATTTGACCATGTATAATTTGGGCAATCAAGATGTAATTTGTTGTGTATGGGATGAAACAGATGGAAAACGAGGTGCAAACGAAATAAGTTCTTGTGTTTATGATTATATTTTAAATCAAACAAAAAATAACACAACTTCGGTGAGAATGATGTCAGACGGATGTGGTGGTCAGCAGAAGAATTCTATTTTTGCAGGGATGTGTATGTATACTGTTACAAAACATCCGACAATTGAAACAATAGATCATAAATTTTTTCAAACTGGACACACTGAAATGGAGTGCGACTCTATTCATTCAAAAATTGAGCAGAAATCCAAACACGTACCGGTGTACACTCCTGAAGGTTGGACGCAGCTTATTAGAGATGCAAGAAGAAATCCACGTCCTTTTGTTGTGAGGAATATGCAGTATGACGATTTTTACGATTTCAAGTCATATTCTAAAGTGAGTTCGCAACAAATTCCATGGCGAAAAGTGTGTTGGTTGCACTATGAAAAAACTGCACCTAACAAAATATTTTACAAGACTAACTTCAGCGAAGAAAACTTTACTGAAGTCGAGATCAAGCAGAAAAGGGGAAGACGGCGAAAAGAAAGCGTTCAAAAGCATACCATGGAAAAATTCCTATAGCAGAGCTGAAACTACAAAATTTAAAAACAATGTGTAAAGATTTAACGATACCAAAAGTGTATCACAATTTTTACAATTCGTTAACAAGCAGCAAAGCTGTAAAGGACAAATTGTCGGCACCCGATGAAGATGAAGATTCAATAGATGAATTAAATACTACTTTTTTATTGTAATAAATGTTAAATATAACCAATAACAATGAAAAGATATTTTATTTCTTGTTGTACCAATCATCAATAACTGAAAAAGTTACAAAGCCAAAGACACCAATGTGCAAAATAAGCCTAAAAATGTAAAATGATAATTACTAAAATACCCACTTAAAGAGCATTAAATACACTATAGATAGGCAAAAAATAGTTTTCATAACTTTAAATTCTGATTTTTCATGAAGACTTCAATATTCAAATCGCTTTATCTCAAAACTACAAATTTGCACATTGGTAACTTTGGCATGGAGCCGACGATTTGAAAATTGTGACGATTTGATTCGTGTGGAAAAGATGAAACGATTACGGAAGGATATATTAAATGGGTCACATCACGCGTTTGGAGATCACGGCAATTGTGAAAACTATTTTGTGAATTGTGTGAAAATTAAAATTTTAATTTTTATAAGTGCCCGATCACAAAAGCTGTTGTATAGTATTAAAAAATTTTGGTATGACAATCGGGCCTGTGCGGCAACTGATGCACCCGCAATAAGTTCTCGGAGCGATTGCTCTCTGACGCTGCAAAACAGGCTCGGCTGTCATTAAAATCAGTCGGAAAAAAAAGCCTTACATATTAACATAGAAGGTCAATTGTGTGGTGCAGGTAATACAGATTAGAGGTAAATAAAAATTGGACATATGTAAGTTCCACCGATGGTCAAATTTTAATCCTCTTACAAGGAGACCACCGACCTTACCCTCACCGATTTGCTTGATTTTTGTTTTACGAGCAGGTTATGACTAGAAATGAAGCGGGCCAAAATATTAGAGCGCGATATTCACCCGTTGCCGAGAAAATCTACTTTGAAAATATCGTCTTTTTTCATATTTTATGGGGTACGGCTGAAGGGTCTAGTAATTTTCTTATTGGTATCTGTGGATATAGGGATAACAAAAAATACTATATATAAATTAAAATTATAATATATCAAGTTATACCTATATATCGTTTCGACAATGTCTGACTACAAATTCATGGAAACACTGGGCCCTTCGACAGTTGAAGAAATCGAAACCGATGAAGAATCTCTGTATAGTGAAATTTCTAGGAGGCGATTGAAAGATGCGATGGTGTATTGTCAGCAACTCCTTATTGCAAATAATTTAATGGCGCCAGAAGCTTCTGCGGTAATTAGTGAAGACGCTGTGGTAGTAGGAGAAGACATTTACCATTACATTATAACAACGTTAGGAGAAAAGCAATTGTGTCGGAGAACGAAATTTTGAAGAAGTAAAAGAAAATATGACCGAAGATTGTTCTCCAGAGAGAAAAGGATGAAAATAGAAAAATCGATAATATTCCACTAGATTACAAAATCAAGGTTTCTAATATTGCTAGGCAACATCCAAAGTGGAGCATTAAAACTCTTCAAAAGGAGGATGTTCCCGTCTAAAAGCTTTAAGGATTTGAAGAAATGGAGAAAACAAATTCAAAATGGTGGAACAAAATTTGATAAATTTGAAATTATTGACTCTTGGAGCAATGACAGGTTTGTAGAAGCTCGCAAAACTCTCAACAAGTATCAACAAGAAACTTGCAACAGTGGGCATTATCTGCAGCGGGTCAGTTTGAGAATTTTGAATTCAAAGCCTCTGAAAATTGGGTTGTTCGATTCAAAAGAAGACACCGAATTGACCAGCGAAAAATAACCAAATTTGTAAGCCAAAGAGAAACCGCGACACTGGAGGAAACTTTGGCTGCCGCTGAAAGATTTCGAATCCAGACTCGTGCGTTGATACCGAAATTTGACAAAGATCTTGTTATCAATACAGATCAGACTGGGTGTCAATACCAGTCAAATTATAACCGAACTCTCGCGGAGCGGGATCAAAAGTTATTATTGTTAATACAAAGGACATGAACAAGGTCACCCATTCCTATACAGCACAGTATGCCATTACCCTCTCCGGAAAACTATTACCTCTCGTTTTGTATGCCTACAAGAGGCGACAGGATCATTTGGGCCGAGGGTTAAAATATGTGTAGAAGAATATGCTAGAAAATATAAAAATGTTGTTGTAACTTCTTCAAAGTCGGGAAAGTTGACAACATCTTTGTATAAAGATTATTTAACGAACGTTTTAAGCCATACGTGGAAAAGAACGTTTTCTACTTATAATCGATTCTTGGGAGGCCAAACAAATCTAGATCTATACGATGAAGTATTTCAGGATGAAGAAGGTCAATCAACTTGTACGATTAAAGTAATTCCTCCGAAATGTACACCATTGGTCCAGCCTTGCGATGTTTACTTTTATCGACAAGTAAAAAATTTTATCAAACGTCTTCAAAATTGTGCACAGTTGATCGAGACACAACGTGAAATCAATTCTCGGAAGATTGCATAAAATACAATCGATAGTACAACATCAGTTGTCCTCACCAATTTTTCGGATATGCTGCAGTACGCGTGGTTTGCTTCCAAGCTCACTGACGAGAGAAATGTTTTCATAAATGTAAACCAAATGTGCTTCCCCATAGAAATTTTAAACAATCCTTGCAAGTGTAAGAAAACTGCATTTATAAGGTGCGCTCGATGTAGTGAAACATATTGCTTTTTTGTTTTACGACGAATATCACCCTGGCTCCTGCGAATTTTCGGATGATTCCTCCGAAGATTAATAGATAAAAATAAGATTTTTGATTTTTAGTACACAGCTTGATATATTATAATTTTAATTTATATATAGTATTTTTTGTTATCCCTATATCCACAGATACCAATAAGAAAATTACTAGACCCTTCAGCCGTACCCCATAAAATATGAAAAAAGACGATATTTTCAAAGTAGATTTTCTCGGCAACGGGTGAATATCGCGCTCTAATATTTTGGCCCGCTTCATTTCTAGTCATAACCTGCTCGTAAAACAAAAATCAAGCAAATCGGTGAGGGTAAGGTCGGGTGGTCTCCTTGTTAGTGGAAAACCTACCGAGGGTCGACATGTAAGTTCCACCGGTGGTAAAAAATGTAGCTGGGCAAAACATGTAAGTTCCACCGGTGGTAGCTTACCAGTACTCAAAGTACTTACATTGGATTATAATCAGATAAAAAAGACAAGTCTGTAATAAAAAATTATAAATAAATGAAAAGACAGGTCTGTAATAAAAAATTGTAGGAATGTAATTAAAATTGTTCTGCTTTTAGATGTTAATTTTAGATTTTAGGGTGGATTCGCAATTATGGTGGTTTGCGCCAAGCAAAACTGATTACAGGACCCCCCTCCCTATTAAATGGTGCCGCTATAGTATGCGGTCTACTTACAAGTTTCTGCTATAGTGCGGTTTACAACTTAATATTTATTTGATATTCCACCGACACACAGATCCACCTTCTTGAGCACATTCCACCCATTTGCATCAACTCTAAAAAACTATAAAAACCAAACTCTAACCTACAGCCCGATCCACCTTCTCGCGCAGATTTCACCTATTCGCATCAAACCTCCCCGATAAAATTATCCTAAGAAATTCAAACTCGTACATATTATTTTAATAAAACTTTATTGAAAATATTGTAAATATAACACACATATATTTAATTAGAGAGTGCCCACCCACCATAAAATTCTTCATTCTTCAACAATTTCAGAGAAACGGTTGGAGATACTTTTTACTAAATCAAATCTAGTAATTGTTTTGGAAGAATATGATTGAAGTAAATACTCCAACCGTTTACTTTTCTGCACAGTATGACTATTGCCATGTTTTGTAACGTGAATACTGTTGAGTTTGATATAAGTTTCTGTTTGTACTTCTTTTAATTTTTCTAAAAAAGTATATATTGGGGGGTGGGCAGTATAAAACTGTGAATTAAAAATGTTGTGAAAAGATTCACACGCGTTAGTGGTCCTGCACATACTAGCTGTATTAGAAGCCCAAAGTTTAGGAGGGTATAAAGAAGTAGCATCTATATACGTCCTAAATAAATAATCCGAATATTTTTGTAGCCGTGAATCGTCTGGTTGTATGGATATTAAATCTTCAGTATAGACGGCATCGACTTCGTTGGGGCTTAAATACTGTAAGCCAAAACTATATCTTAGCCAATCGCCAATGGGTGAATTCGCGTCTTTATATTCCCCTGCCAAACCAAATCTTTTAATGTTTCTGTACCAAGACTGGCCTAAATGGAATCTACAGCCAATTAATTAAATATTTTCCCACACAGACTTTAAACCCGCATGTATTGCAAGCTCAAAATCTACCGTTGCAAATCTCGGTTGAAATTGTAACTCGTGTTGAGAACAAATTTGGACTAGCTGTCGAAAGCAGTTACAGTATGTGTCTTGTGTTTTGTTCTTTAATAAACAAAAACCAAAGGTATATAATAACCGTTGCTGTATCCATGTATGGTAAATAGCTGCGAAAAAATTTAGTGCAGTAGTTAAATGTGCCATCCATAAATATAGTATCTACTGAACACAAAAACGCAAGTTGGTTGCACACGAAAATATAATTAAATTACTTTGGCTATCATTGCGGATTAAAAATCTTCGTTAGACCTTGTGCGAACACTGATGGCATCTAATGCGGAATGCACATCTAACATAGTAGATGTTGGCAAAGGCAGTTAGACTTGTCGTCTTGCATTATATATATTGTATTTTATATTTATTTATATATTAAAAATACGTACTTAACTCTTATCCTTGACCCCACAACTTTAGTTGACCATCGGTGGAACTTACATGTCAGAAAAAGGGGACCAAAACTGATCGGTGGAACTTACATGTCAGATTAAAAGGATTTGACCCACCGGTGGAACTTACAATCGCCCAAAAATTTTCATCAAATGAAGCCATGTAAAACGTTTTATCTCAAAACTACAATATCTAAATTGGCCGGCAACATAATTTTAACAGATCTTAACCGAAATTAAATTGGACTAAATAATGTTAAAAATTAAATAAGACTCCTAGACCGTGAGACCGTGTATATTCACATTCAGTACCTACACTATTATAAGTGAATTCGTTTCGTAAAAAAAAATCAAGTTATAGCAACCAAAGGACAACGGGAAGCAAGACTGAAACCGTTCTGAAATACTGAAGAAGAAAAGCTCGGGTAAAGCAACCCTGCAAAATCAAAATATTTCAGACAAAGGCAAAGTATTTTATTTTAATGAGACCCCGGGCGAAGCCGGGTATCCATTATCTTTAAAATTTAAAAAGTACAGAAATAGTTTTGTGTTTTAAGTAATTGAATTTTTTAAATCAATTCAAAATATTAACGGAGAATAATTTAAGTTTAGTTTGGCACTGTATTTAAATCCATAATAGAGGCGCCTTAATGGGCAGAGTACGCCAACTGCCACTCGAAGATACAAGTTTTCCTATAGAAATGAAAGCAAATTATAAAAAGCATTAAATTAAAAAAATTATAAGGCGAGGATGAATCGAAAATGTTCACGTTTAGGCATTAAAAATCAAAAATTAAAATACGTTTATTTACGTAATTTATATATTTATTTTTTCTTCTTTGTTGTTGGATATTACAGCTGTTTCCACGTCTTCTGTTAGTGATAGTATTTATTTTGTTAGTGTTAATTATATCGAGCTAAACAGTACACTATGTATTAAGCTTATGTTTTTGCCTGAAGGGCAGTGTTGACCTGGTGAGTGAGGCGATATGTGATGTTGTGCGGTTCTTTCGAAAAGTGTATCGTGGAGCTTCGGTAATGACTCGAGGCACTTGTTTTGTATCCGTTGTATTATGTTAATGTTTGTCCTGGGGCTTTTGTCCGTATAGGTGAAGCGTAAAGTAATATCGGTCTGATCATTGCTTAGTACAGTTGGAGTCGTGTTTTTGGAGTTTATTTTTATGCTTGAGTAGGGGTGGAGTGCATGAAGTGCGTTATTTGCCTTTTGGTTGTCAGTTTTATGTGTTGTTTGAATGTCAGTTCTTCGTCTAATGTGACTCCTAAATATTTAACGGTCGGCGTTTTAGCCAGTCTGCCTCATGTGAGTAAGAGAAAATTTTTCCTCATTCAGCTTTAATTTCCAGCCAGAGTAATAATTCCTAACAGATCGTCGTGCCTTTGCAGGTATTCGATCGATTTGTTAATTTTACGTGACTGAGAAATTATCGCTGTATCATCGGCGTAAAGGGCAATTGTGGTGTTGGGATGTTTGAGAAAATCATTAATATAGTAATTAAAGAGGGTTGGGGCTAGGATGGAGCCTTGCGAGACTTCTGCCGGGATGGGGTGGGTGTCGGAAGAGAGTTTTGAACTTTGACTTGGAAGGATCTCTTTAGGAAGTTGGATATGATTTAGACGAGGTGGATGGGATATTCCTTGACTAGTAGCTTGTGAATGAGTCCGTCATGCCATATGGTGTAGAAAGCTGTTTCTAAGTCGAGAGTCATTACTGATGTAATTGTGTCCGTGTTGTAGTTAATAGTAATTTGGTCAGTCAGCATAGCTAGCTGCAGGCCAGTGGTATGATTTGGTCTGAAGCCAAATTGCTCGGGGATGATGTAGTTTATTCCTTGAGCGTGTTGTTATTAGTTGCTCAAACCTGATTTTGGGATAACTATTGCATTTTCCAGGATTTTGAGGTAGGCGTAAATTTGGAGGATTGTTTTTGGGGAATTTTTGATTAGGAAAGCGGAAATCTCAAATCGTCTTGATTTTTTAATTTTTCCATTATGTTTTTGGATGCGGATGTTAGGGATTGGAAGGTGGGTGTGAGTTTGCTGCAGGGTGTTAATGGATTGGTTAACAATGGATTCTATGATAGGATTGGATGGGGGGTGGTGAGGTTATGGTTGGCTAATTACGTCAGCGCGATTGCATTCGCGTTTTCGTGGGAAGTAATTTTGGGTCCTTGGGGCGTCTGGATGATGGGGAGGGTGGTTTTGGTTCTGGTATTTTTTAAGGCTTTGGTGATGTCAAGTTTTGTGGCGTGATGTCCGTTAGAGTCTTGTTCCAATTGTCATTGTTAAGTTTGGTGATGGCTTTGTCAATGTCCCGTGCAATTTTGTTTATTTGGGCTTTTAGTGTCGGGTATTTATGTCTTTGGTAAACTTTTCTAAGTTTATTTTTGTTTTGGATTTTTTGAAGTATGTCAGGGGAAGTTTAAGTTTGAACTGGGCGTCACTGTGGTGTTATCTTTCAGTAGCTGGTTGATTTGTTTTGTAAAGTCCGTTATTGTTTCGTCAATATCGTTTATCGTCTGTATGTCGTGTCTTAGGCTCATTTTTTGTGCCTGTTGTCCGAAGGATTTCCAGTTGTTTTTTTAACTTGCCTGGGGGGTGCGATAGGAATTTTGAGGGATCCTATTTCGATAAGAATAGGGAGATGATCTGAACTTAGCTTATTTAGGCAGTGGTGGATAGTATATTTAAATTTTGGATATTGCTAAGTCGATTGTAGAGGGATTATGTGGATAATGGGAGAAGTCATTTGTAGGATGGGATACTAGTACGTTATTATTATTTACGTAATTGTCTAGCTCGTTACCGTTAGTGTCCGTTATGAACTTGTAGTTGGTTTTATTTGAGTTTTGTAACAGGTTGTTAATCTCAGTAAAGTTATGTTTGTAACGTGGTGACAGGTAGTAGTTCGTGATTGTTATGCCATTTACAAGTACCGTTAGGGACTCGGCGTTTGTAGTGGTCAGGTCCGTAGTTGCAGCATTTAAAGTAGTTTTAATGTAGGTCAGTAGTCCGCCGTTACTTGTCTTTGGCTTGTTTATTGGGGTGTAGTTTGGTTTGTTTGTCGGTTTGAGCTTATTTAATCTAGTCTCTTGAATAAGTATAACATCTGGGTCGGTCTCGTTTGTTAGTAAGTGTAGTTCGTTGAATTTTTGTCTGCGCCCGCTGGCATCCCATGAAATTATTTTAAGTGTTCTGTGTTCCGTCTTATTTGTCATTGAACTTAGGCGACACTTCTGAAACAATTTGAATTTTTTGTATTGCGTCAGTCACGCCCGTAAGTCTGGTTTTCAGTTCTTTGACAATTTGGATCATCAGGGGAATGTTTATTATTTTGTCTAGTTCCTGTATTTCGCGGAGGAGAGTAGAAATGTCGTCTATGTTGGATTGGGATGGGGATGTTGGGTTAAGTTTTGTGCGTACGTTTGTCGGATTACTGTTGGGGTGGTGTGTAGGGGGGTGGCGTTCGTACGTAGGGGTGGGGAGTTTGTTCGAAGGGCAGGAAAGTTTTGTACGTCCTGTATGTTGATAATCCTTTGCGGATTAGGACGCGTGTAGGTGGTCGGTGGTTGGTGACGCCGGGTTTGTGTACTTAGCCGCTCGGCGTAGGACAGGTATTTGGGACATTGGCTGTAGTTTGCCGCGTGTGCTCCTTGGCAGTTGCAGCAACGGACCTGATCATCTTTTTCTTTCCGGGGACATTCGTTTGTCAGGTGCGAGTTTAGGCACTTGACACATCTGGGCGGCATGTTGCAGTTGCTTGAACCGTGACCGTAATTCTGGCACCTGTAACATTGCGTGCGGGTGTTACGGCGGCTGTATTCTTCGAACAGGACTCGCACTATCCCGATTTAGCGGATTGTTTTTATTTTTGCAATTTGAACTTCGGGATCGAAGTTAATGAGGAACGATCCCGATGCGTCCCCGTATTTATTTTTAAGCTGCGTAACAGCAACGGTTTTTATACCATGGTTTTCTTTTAAGTCGTGTTGTATAACATCCGTTGTTAGGTACGAGGATGCTTTCATAACCAGTTTAATCGTTTTCTCGGTGCGCGGGGTGTAGGTGTAGCCGTTGATACCTCCTCCGAAGAGGATTGTTTTCGCAGCTTTATAGTCAGGAATGTAGGTGCATGTCGCCAGACCCCCAATTCGAATTTTTTATTCAAAAAGGTCTAAATCGTTTGTGCATCGTTTGTGCATGATTGTGCATTCTTTATTTTCGTTTGTACTTTTTTCGTTTTAGAATTATTTGAAAATTTAGTTGGGGGCTGGAGACATGCTAGCCATTCAGAATTTTGTTTCGAAAATAGTCTTAATCGTTTGTGCATCGTTTGTGCATGATTGTGCATTGTTTATTTTCGTTTGTACCTCTTTTGTTTCCGCGTAATTGAAAAAGTATTGGGGGCTGGAGACATGCTAAATTTAAACTTTGAATTTTGGGTTCAAAATTGTTCAGATCGTTAGTTCTTAGTATGTACTCGTTTGTGCAAACTTTTTTTTCGTTTGTACCTCTTCTCGTTTCGAGATTTTTAAGAAATACAAAAGCTAAATTGACGCGCAGCAAGATTAACGAGATTCTCATAATTTTTAAAGCCAAATAACGAATCTTTAGATATTTTGATGTACAGGGTGTCCCCGTGACCGTGAAGAAGCTTTGACGTGGTGATAGATGATACTTTTATAAGACAAATTTTCAAATAAAATTTTGTCCAAGTTCAAACCCTTGGGGATACTCCTTTTAAAGCAATATTTTAAAGTTAAATTTGAATTAATATTAATTTCAAAGGTTAATAATATAAATAATTTCAATATTTTAAAGTTCTGCTTTCAAACGGCAATTTCACCGTAAATATTGATTTTATCTAATTAATAGATTAACGAAACAATAAGTGACTACAGAACAGCATGGAAAATGCACCCCGATAGAATAGATCAAACCCGACTGCCAAAGAAAATGTATTATTATAAGCCGAGAGGAAGAAGAAATGTGGGACGCCCCAAGAAGAGATGGAGCGACCAATTTGAGTGACGGAACGGACCACCGGTCTAGTACGTGTAGATGATGATGATGATAGATTAATGATTTTTAAAGACAATGTACTTATCTACAAATTAGTTTATAACCTCCTATTATCTAGGATGAACGGAATTTGAGTTGTGAATTAAATTAAGAGAATAAATGTTTGTTTGCACTATTTTTCGTTTTGAGAATTTTTAGAAATACGAGTGTTAACTTGACGTGCCGAAGGATTAAAGAAATTCCTCGATATGAAATATTGGTATAAAAATAAATAATTATCCAAAACAATAAAAACTTTATTTCTATTAAAATATTTACAATGTATGTATATACAAGAAATTGGCAGTTAATTTTCTCTGATAACTGCATAGTTTTCATTGAGGTCTGCATATCATCATATTTTCTCCATTTATATTGTTGACTTCTCCAGCAATATGCTACATAGTGACCTATTGCTGATAATTGTTTACATAAAGGTGGCAAAAAACTAATTACACCTCGTAAGCTAAAGGTTTTGTTAGAAATTTTAATTCTAACGGTATGTTTTAAGCACAATTTCAATTCCTGATGAACAGAGTCCGTCAACACAGGTTCAATAAATATATGGTTTCCCGAAGTAAAGGTTCGTTCTACTATAACGGCACCGCAATTTTCGCAATTAATATTACTTTCCACATTGTAATTTAATGTATTCTGTAAAAATTGTAAATTTTCCGCTGCTAAATTCACACTTAATGTTTTATAAGTGCGGTTACCTATTTTCTCGCAAAAAGTGCATTTGCGAATCTCTTGGTAAGAAGGGTATTCTTTCAATAATTCGTTAATTAGATAATGCGCAGTGCAATTACAATCCAATATTACACAGTCTCCCACTTGCTTTGATTGATTTTTTAAAAAAAGCCGAAAGAATTATAGCCCTCTTTCGATAGCATTGTACTGTTATTCCGTCTCTAGCAGCATTTTTTATCATTTCAAAAAATGTTGAACTATCGGTGTGAGAATTGACAAAATTCAAGTAAGTGTTACTGTCGATGTAGCTCGAATATAAAATTTGAAAAATCGTATCAAACGTGCAAGTGTTTGTAATACTGTAACTATAATTACCGAGAGTAACCGATTTTAGACTTGAATTATTTCCGTTTAATAATAAGCCTATTACAGAACTATTACTTTTACTAGTTGAATTATAAATATTAAATTTTGGATCTACGCCTAGGTAAAAAGATGTTTTGATTTTTTTAGCTGTATTTCCTTGAGAATATTTTTCAACTTGTCCATGCCAGTTCTCTTCGGATTGTTCTGAATCAATATCTTCTAAATTTAAGTTTTCGGCATCGTCTTCATCTTGGTTGGCAATGCTGTTTAACTCTTGCTCCTCTTCCAAATCCATGTTTCTATTATTTAGTTTAGATCCAACAATATTCGTTGATCCTAAAATACTTTCTATATGGATGGGCAGAAACACATCTAGTCTTGCAGGTAAGCTTTGGTGTTGAAAAACTATTTTTTTCAGATCTTTGAACATACTTTCGGAAGATGCTGACGTTTCAGTTTCATCTCCATAACCAAATATAGTGTAATGATAGGCTCCGACGTAAATAATAATTGATAATTGCAAAATAAACCAACCTGAATTGCATGTAAAATTGCCAACGGTAGATGAAATGCCACCTGTGATGTACTTACTTTTGCTGCTTCTTTAACTGCAATCTTGAAAATAAAACTTCGCTCCTGTTACTGTGAATAAACTGTTTTTGAATTTTTAAATAAACTCCCGCAAAAACTTGGCCTTTTGTATTGAAATCTGTATTAACTTTAATAAAATTTTTACAAAAATGACTAAAGATGTCACCAAAGTAGCTTCTTTCTTTATTAATCTATTGTGTAGTGATGTGTTCGTGTTAGGAATTATACTAAGAAAACAAGTGGCCATTTAAAATTAAAATTACTTAAAACTAATTAAACTAAAGCGTTGCAAAATCGTTCATGTTATACGTTTTTAATATTAAAGAAATAACAAACCGGTGCACGATCAGCTGATTACCAGGTCATTGATTCCTCTTCAATACGCAGTGGTTCCAAACATGTAATCTTGTTGGAAATCGTCATCAACATTCTCACAGGTAAATACGAAATTTTTCTTTAATAACTTTTTCTCCGTTGCACTTTCTTTAAATCACTTTTGTTACATAAAATATCTATAGCGTCACTAGTAGTTGCATGTTGTATGTCGACAAAATTATTTTATGGTTATTTGTTCATTTTTGAAATTTTTCAGGAACGAAATTTTTACGTCCTAACTGGGCAAGTGAAAAAGGTCGACTGATCGTATTTTTCGCATCGCGAAGCCTATTAAATTGAGGATTTCTACTTTATAACTGGGTTTTTCCAACAAAAACTCGATTCCAATTGGCTGTAAATTCTTATCAAACAGATCTTCTTGAAACTTTCACGAAAATTAAAGACTACTAAGCAGTTCCACACAAAATTGTTAGAAAAATTCCAAGTTCACTGGTCGTTCCACAATCGACTGTCAAAGTACGAATTCTTTCTTTTGCACCCCATGTTTATTTTCACACACTTTCCCTATCCTAACCACTTGCGTAACACTTAGTTTTTAATTCCTCATCTTACAATACTAATCTCACTTAAATCCTTATCCTATTAACAAAATTATCACTAAATCTAACATTTTTGACATTTCTGCAGGTAACAGTTTCACATTTTTCAATGTAGAAGAGTCAATTTTGCATCTACCATCCTCACTTGTGTGGCAAATCGTTCTACAAATTAATCCTCAACTTTTGGTATGCCTTATGATGTAATTACAATTTTTTATGTTATCTAAATCTCTCTTTTTTAGATTTTCCGAAGGATGAAATTTGCTTTTGCTCATTTTAGCTTTATTTGAATCTTTTGAATTTTGGATTCACTTACAATAGTGCCAAGAAATGCGGACGCTGCTATTGGATATGCAAAACAATTCCAACTTTGGTCTGTGACACCCGCAGGATAGATTTTAATTTTTAGAATGCTAACTGCTCTGGCCAGCTTATGAAATGAAATTTTGTATTCAAAATGGCTCTAATGGTATGCCATGAACCTTCTATAAATGCTACATGCCAAAAATTAACAACCCGTTCCAACAAAAAGTTCCATCCGAGGTTACACTTCATCTATCGAAGCTGCGGTTTTTTAACCGGAAGATGCAATTTACTTTATTAAGGTTATTTATCTTAGTTTTTAAGTTGATAACATGACAATAGGTACCATAACGGCAGACCACAGTGGTAACAATTTGATAAATTTTAATAACTTTTTCCCAATGTCGCGACTGTAATGAATGTTATCGCGGTTTCCACAATTTTCAGGGTTTTCGCGGTTGCGAGGCAGTTATTATATATAATTTCTATTTCCTCAAAAATATTTGTAGGATTAACTTCTTCACATTCTAAATCAATATTATTGACATCTATTTCTGCAAGGCTCTCATTTTTATCTTCCCAATTCGCAATTACATCAATTTGATCGAAATGATGAGGATTATACGACGAAAACCGATCATTAAGAAAATTTTTGCTAATTCGCATGCCGTTAAAAACCCGATATCGTTGGATCCTCTTCTTCGTGTAGAACAACAGTAAAGATATTTTTAGTAAATTTTAATATCAAAATCGCTATTTGCAATTACCAAACTTATAGCTTTCATATAAAAATTTTTACTCGTGGGCGAGCTGTTTTAATATCTTTCCATGTACTGATTAAATGCATCGTATGATTAAAATCTAATCTAATCATGCAATTAGAATTTCGTACCCGGATTCTTTTCTAATGAGTCCGGAACAAACCTTGATGTACATATTTAGGGTCGAGTATTGGGTGAAGGCTTTACTACTGCCATCATCAATGCCTTGGATTGGTCTGTGATAACTATTTTTGGGAAAGGCAAATCGTTGTTTGCCCACTCGCTAAGCCATGCGGATATAGCACGGTTGCTATGTTGTTCGGATAACATACGTCCCACTGAAAATTGGCTTTGGCTGTGCTTTCTATCCATTACAACAATTTCATATAAAAATATTGGGCCAGTTTGTCTTCCAGAAAGCAATGATATCCGCTTAACTACTCCTCCGGTTGCATCAATCGAAATGCGAGGAACTTTTGCTTTCTTAGCATAAATTCTATAAGCATCTAATTCTGATGGTGTCCAGTAATTTACTTTAAATCGATCGTACGAAATATCTCTAATTATATTATTGTAGGGGGAACATTCTTTCATTCTAATAATTGCCAATATAGGATCACAATCTAAGCGAGTTTTTTTTAGAGCCTTGTATTTCATTATTCGCAACGCGTTTGCTGATGGCAAATGGCTTGGTTCAAGTTCTCCAAAATTCATACATTTGGCCGATTCTTTCCTTTGAACAAATGCAGGCGACATTTTTTCATTTAACATCTTTGATTCGTATTCTATACGCTTTTTTCCTGTAAGTCGTCTTTTTCCCTCCGCTGCACGAGTTAAAATCTCCAGTAAAGGTGCAATCGATAATAACTCTTGAATTTGGTATTGGAGGATTTTCTACCACACCTTTAAACTTGCTTCCACAAACTGTGCACTTTCCGATTATATTAAGAAATACTGCTCCGTTTGGTAAAACCTTATTTCTTTTAAATGATAAGCAACACGGTTTTCTTGTTAATTCAAAAAATGTTCTTGTATAAGTAAAGTCCATTCATTTGGTTCAAGGATTGAAAATATCTACAATCTTGACGATCTGACCTTTTATATACCGCTTGATGCTCTTCGTTGTATATTTCTGACCACTCTTTAGCTGACAAAGTAATTTTAAACATAAATTCTTTTGTTAATTTTTTATAAAACTATTATCATCCGAGGTCTCATCTTGATCTATTTTTTAAAAGTATCTTTTCATTTCTTAAATTGTGCTGTAAAGGTATACCTAGTTTTCTCTGATATTATGTCGATTATTTTTAACTATTGTGTAGATATATTTCGAATTGATATTAAAACTTACACAGTTTGCGATCTCTTTTCAAATCGGATCCGTTGCTTTAGCAAATTCATTTTCTACTTCATCGTAAATTTTGTTTTAAATTTATTTATGATTTCAAATAACTCTTCGAAATTAATTTCTGATATTTTCGGCATTTTCTAAATTAAACTTTGTTGATATCTTAGTACGGCTTTCACTTGTTACTATTTTGTTTACAGATCTGTATGTGTATGTGTTTAAATAAAATACTTAAATATTTATAATTGGTACTGATAAATATAACAGGAATCTCGTCTGCGCGTCAATTTAACTTGAATCCGAAATTCAAAGTTCAAATTTAGCATGTCTCCTGCCCCCTCCCTAAAACTTTTTTCAATTACGCGAAAATAAAGAAGGTACAAACGATAATATAATAACTATATATAACTATAACATAATAATAACTATTATGATTAAATATTATATAATAACAATTTATGCCATTTTCGATCTAAAATTTACAAAGGGGAGACTAGCAGGTTTTCTGCCCCCCGCCGACTAATTTATATAATTCTCAAACTGTGTGTGTGTACGTATCCTTTACTCCTCTGATTGGTTAGTTCATTTGTTTATTACCAACCAAAAACAAAACTTCACTATCAATGAAATAGCCGAATTAAGGTATCAAAGTATTAAGCGTCTATAAAGGTATCGTACGTGATGTAAGAATTGTTTTGATTCATAACTTATGCAACACCAATCCCTCCTCTAGAATAATTCCCCCATTTTCTTTCTTTTCTTCTCTGCCTCTATTCCTTTTCATAGTCCACCCGCTGTCTCCACCGACTTCTCCCCATCTTCTACTCTACCCTGTATATTCTCTTCTCGCCACTCCCCACAGATTTAGCACCCACTCGGTATATTATACTTATCTAATCTCTAATCACTAATCTATTAATTCAATAAAATAAATATTTACGGTGATATTGCCGTTTGAAGGCAGAACTTTAAAATATTGCTTTAAAAAGGAGTATCCATCAAGGGTTTAAACTTGGACAAATTTTTATTTGAAAATTTGTCTTATAAAAGTATCATCTATCACCACGTCAAAGCTTCTCCACGGTCACGGGGACACCCTGTACATCAAAATATCTAAAGATTCGTTATTCGGCTTTAAAAAAATTATGAGAATCTCGTTAATCTTGCTGCGCGTCAATTTAGCTTTTGTATTGCTTAAAAATCTCGAAACGAAAAGAGGTACAAACGAAAAAAAAGTTTGCACAAACGAGTACATACTAAGAACTAACTTTAGCATGTCTCCAGCCCCCCCCAAAACTTTTTCAATTACGCGGAAACAAAAGAGGTACAAACGAAAATAAACAATGCACAATCATGCACAAACGATGCACAAACGATTAAGACTATTTTCGAAACAAAATTCTGAATGGGGGGGGCTAGCATGTCTCCAGCCCCTCAACTAAATTTTCAAATAATTCTAAAACGAAAAGGGTACAAACGAAAATAAAGAATGCACAATCATGCACAAACGATGTAGACCTTTTTGAATAAAAAATTCGAATTGGGGGGGGCTGGCGACATGCACCTCAGGAATGTTGTCGGTGTACACCCAAGTTTGGTTCCTTGCATGTTGAATTTTAATTGAAATGAAGGTGGGATAGATCCGATCGCGGCCGTCACGACGATTGGCGGAGGTCTGGCATCTTTGGGTTTCGCGGGGCGGGCGCGTTTAACGGTGCTCTACGCCTGTTCGTTTCGTGTTACCGGATTTATTTCTTCCGGATTTGGTTTAGTAGCCCGAAGCTATTGTAAATTTCTACCTTTGTCGGATGCTTGACATTGACTGAGCGGTGTCCATTTGAAGGTCTTCGGGGTTTGGCTGGGGCGTTGGGTTGATTGTTCATGTTTTTATTGTCTTTATCACCGGAGGGGCTGCACTGGTTTTACTAAGGAATCAGCTTCCCGGGATCTTTTGGGGATCGTGTATGCCCCTTATTTTACTTAGTCGCTTCTGAAAATTGTTTGTGTGGTTTTCAGGGACGTATGAAAACTCAGTGTCATTGAATGACATCTGAGGGGAGGTAAATTTAATGTATATTGTCTTTTGGTAAACTGTTTTTAGGATTGTCAATAATTGTTTTTATGCTTCGCCCTGTTCCGCGACTGGCAACGTTTCAGTCGAGGGGTTTCTCCATGGGATGTTCGACATCCATTTCGGTTACCCTTTTCTTCCTCGCTCCGGTCCTGTGTTTGATCCTAACAGTTTCGAACGAAGCGGCAACTCCATTGGTCGATACAGGATCGACCGGTTGAGTCCCGTTACCTCGACTTCTGCCGTTAGGTTACATAAATCTATTGTTTCCAGGTCACCATAAATAATTTTATGATGTCCTGTTCTTCATTTTCCAATTTTAAATTATCATTCGAATCACCTACCTTCGGTTCCTCGCTGCACCGTGGAACCGTGATGTCGACACCTTTCTCGCGCAGATCGTACAGGTGCCAGTAGAATAGCGACGCTTTCCCCACTATCACTCTGAACCTGTGCATCCGGCCTTCTTCTTTCCATCCCCCGGGCACTCTCGTGGTCGGACACCGTGGCTAGTACTGGGTAGTTATGCAGGTACTTTTCAAGCTCCGATGGCCGTACCCCGTCAATCGGTGGATCGTAGCAGTTTCCGTCTCCGAAATCCCTGTCCACCCTCTCGTGTGGGAGGAGCTGCTTTCCGCCTAATTTCGATTTACTTTTCGATTTCGGCATAGTCGCGTCAATCCCGACACACAACACAAAATTTTCTTAGCACTTAAATTCACAAACACGTCTTCACTCGACGACTGCTCGCGGTTTCACTAAGGAATCAGCTTCCCGGAATCTTTTGGGGCCGTGTATGCCCCGTTATTTTACTTAGTCGCTTCTGAAAATTGTTTGTGTGGTTTTCAGGGACGTATGAAAACTTACAAGGAGACCACCGACCTTACCCTCACCGATTTGCTTGATTTTTGTTTTACGAGCAGGTTATGACTAGAAATGAAGCGGGCCAAAATATTAGAGCGCGATATTCACCCGTTGCCGAGAAAATCTACTTTGAAAATATCGTCTTTTTTCATATTTTATGGGGTACGGCTGAAGGGTCTAGTAATTTTCTTATTGGTATCTGTGGATATAGGGATAACAAAAAATACTATATATAAATTAAAATTATAATATATCAAGCTGTGTACTAAAAATCAAAAATCTTATTTTTATCTATTAATCTTCGGAGGAATCATCCGAAAATTCGCAGGAGCCAGGGTGATATTCGTCGTAAAACAAAAAAGCAATATGTTTCACTACATCGAGCGCACCTTATAAATGCAGTTTTCTTACACTTGCAAGGATTGTTTAAAATTTCTATGGGAAGCACATTTGGTTTACATTTATGAAAACATTTCTCTCGTCAGTGAGCTTGGAAGCAAACCACGCGTACTGCAGCATATCCGAAAAATTGGTGAGGACAACTGATGTTGTACTATCGATTGTATTTTTATGCAATCTTCCGAGAATTGATTTCACGTTGTGTCTCGATCAACTGTGCACAATTTTGAAGACGTTTGATAAAATTTTTACTTGTCGATAAAAGTAAACATCGCAAGGCTGGACCAATGGTGTACATTTCGGAGGAATTACTTTAATCGTACAAGTTGATTGACCTTCTTCATCCTGAAATACTTCATCGTATAGATCTAGATTTGTTTGGCCTCCCAAGAATCGATTATAAGTAGAAAACGTTCTTTTCCACGTATGGCTTAAAACGTTCGTTAAATAATCTTTATACAAAGATGTTGTCAACTTTCCCGACTTTGAAGAAGTTACAACAACATTTTATATTTTCTAGCATATTCTTCTACACATATTTTAACCCTCGGCCCAAATGATCCTGTCGCCTCTTGTAGGCATACAAAACGAGAGGTAATAGTTTTCCGGAGAGGGTAATGGCATACTGTGCTGTATAGGAATGGGTGACCTTGTTCATGTCCTTTGTATTAACAATAATAACTTTTGATCCCGCTCCGCGAGAGTTCGGTTATAATTTGACTGGTATTGACACCCAGTCTGATCTGTATTGATAACAAGATCTTTGTCAAATTTCGGTATCAACGCACGAGTCTGGATTCGAAATCTTTCAGCGGCAGCCAAAGTTTCCTCCAGTGTCGCGGTTTCTCTTTGGCTTACAAATTTGGTTATTTTTCGCTGGTCAATTCGGTGTCTTCTTTTGAATCGAACAACCCAATTTTCAGAGGCTTTGAATTCAAAATTCTCAAACTGACCCGCTGCAGATAATGCCCACTGTTGCAAGTTTCTTGTTGATACTTGTTGAGAGTTTTTGCGAGCTTCTACAAACCTGTCATTGCTCCAAGAGTCAATAATTTCAAATTTATCAAATTTTGTTCCACCATTTTGAATTTGTTTTCTCCATTTCTTCAAATCCTTAAAGCTTTTTAGACGGGAACATCCTCCTTTTTGAAGAGTTTTAATGCTCCACTTTGGATGTTGCCTAGCAATATTAGAAACCTTGATTTTGTAATCTAGTGGAATATTATCGATTTTTTCTATTTTCATCCTTTTTCTCTCTGGAGAACAATCTTCGGTCATATTTTCTTTTACTTCTTCAAAAATTTCGTCCTCCGACACAATTGCTTTTTCTCCTAACGTTGTTATAATGTAATGGTAAATGTCTTCTCCTACTACCACAGCGTCTTCACTAATTACCGCAGAAGCTTCTGGCGCCATTAAATTATTTGCAATAAGGAGTTGCTGACAATACACCATCGCATCTTTCAATCGCCTCCTAGAAATTTCACTATACAGAGATTCTTCATCGGTTTCGATTTCTTCAACTGTCGAAGGGCCCAGTGTTTCCATGAATTTGTAGTCAGACATTGTCGAAACGATATATAGGTATAACTTGATATATTATAATTTTAATTTATATATAGTATTTTTTGTTATCCCTATATCCACAGATACCAATAAGAAAATTACTAGACCCTTCAGCCGTACCCCATAAAATATGAAAAAAGACGATATTTTCAAAGTAGATTTTCTCGGCAACGGGTGAATATCGCGCTCTAATATTTTGGCCGCTTCATTTCTAGTCATAACCTGCTCGTAAAACAAAAATCAAGCAAATCGGTGAGGGGAAGGTCGGTGGTCTCCTTGTTAGTGTCATTGAATGATATCTGAGGGGGTAAATTTAATGTTTATTGTCTTTTGGTAAACTGTTTTAAGGATTGTCACTAATTGTTTTTATTTAGGTTGGAACCACGCTGATTGGACATTAAACCTTGTTTTTACTTAATCAATTTTACAAAGGATTGTTGGATTTATTGTTCATACTTGTATTGTCTTTATCACTGGGGTGCACTGGTTTCACTATAGAAATCAGCTTCCTGAGTCTTTAGGGGCGCCGCGTATGCCCCGTTATTTTGCTTAGTCGCTTCTGAAAATTGTTTTTCGGGGACATATAAAACTCAGTGTCATTGATTGACATCTGAGGGGGTTAATTTAATGTTGATTGTCTTTTAGTAAACTGTTTTAGGATTGTCACTAATAATTGTTTTATACTTTGGTGGGAACGACACTGGTTGCACATTAACACTTGTTTTACTTAAAGAACTGAACGTTTTATTTATGAGACAGGTTTTAAATTTTATTTATATTGCTCTGACGCACACAACATTACTACTCGGTTCCTCGCAGCCGAATGGAGAGAGCGACCGACTTCCACCTAACGCTGCTTTAGTTAGCCGCGCCCTACGGTTGAGTCGTGCATATCAAACTACAAGTACCGTCAATACATTGGAAATTTTTCCGCTTTTGTGACTTTTAAAACGATTTGTGGCGTAATTATTGGAAATATCGACTTCATCCTCGCCTTAATAAACTATTAAAATTTTTAACTTTATTATTTACGAAAATTTACACCGTCTAACTACTTGTAAAGAAATTTTGTAAAATCTGCACAGACAGCAAGTGGCACTTATCATACTCTAGCCTCATTAACTTTATATTTTGTAATTTTCAAATTTTTGACATGGATTTGAGAAAATGCTAATCGAGTGCTGCAACCACCGTAAATGCAATTTATTTATTATTATTTTTTTCAGTGCCAAAGTCGAAGGAAGTCAGAAACGAAAACGTCGGGATGATGACGACTGATAAAAAATCTGATCCGAAATCTGACTTTATCATAATAAAAATATAAAAAACCTACTTCAGATGTAAAACAAGAAATGCTCACAGTACTAGCAGTGGCTTCGGATATTGCTGATGCTGCTGTTAGAATAAAACAGGACTTGTCATAATTAAAGTTAAAGAAGAAGAAAAAAAATTTTCATCAAGCAATTTGACCCAAAATCTAATCAGCTCCAAGTCTCAATACAAAGATAGAAAATACCAAATTTAGTTTTGAAATTCGTATTAGTTTTTAAAATATTTAATAAAAACTAATATTACATAAATAGATTTAAAAAAATTGTTTCCATTAACCAATTTCAACCAAAATTTAATCAGCTCTAATTCCTATCGTAAAGATACGAAATCTCAAATTTGGTTTTAAAACTATTATTAGTTCTTAAAATATTAACTAAAGACTAATATTAAATAATAAAATTTAAAAATAAAATAAACAATAGTTTTCATAAACCAATTTTAACTAAAATTTAATCAGCTCTAATTTATTTTAAAAATGAATTATAACTGTCGTTTTCTTACGACTTCTTAAAAACATAATGTTGTATTTATATCTGCTTATGATTTAAACCCATTTTCATAAAACTTTTAATAAGCCATTAAATTTAAAAGCCCGGAAGTTGGAGAATTAGAAAATCTCTATTAGTACGAACAAGCCAATAGAAAGCATCGATTAATATTAACGGAGTGTTAAAACTTTATTCGGATCAACATCTATATTTTTACATTACAAATAAATGTAGCCACGATAGCGAAAGTAGTATGCAAGACTTTGATGTCTGTGGTTCAATCCCCACTCAGGTAATGTAAAAAAATTTAATAAATTCAATATTGCAGACAACATAAAGACGCGCCTTTTATTAATCGTAGTCATTTAAGAAACCCCTTAAGATATCATTTTGGGGTTGAAGTGGGACTTTTCCTGTGATTATTTTACAAATGTTTTTTAGAATTAGGTAGAGAACGTTAATACGAGTAGAATGTACTATGGATGAATTCGATATTTGCAATAATAACGACCAAAATCGATTTTAAAAATCACAAAATCGGGCAAATTATTCATTTTCATGACAGTACGTGCATTTCAATATGCATGAAAGGTGCTGGGGCGGGGCCTACTAGAGCATCGAAAGTGGGGATTAGTCGCTCCTGAGATCCGCCGCGTCAACTTGGAAACTTTTCGAGTTGGAGCCGCTTAAGGGATGTTTTAATGAGTTTAGCACGTGTCAAAACCGTTCGGAGCGCCGTACGAGCCCCGGAGGGCGAGGGCGGCTGCGGAGAGTAGGTTTTGAAAGTGCAACCACCTCAGAAACGAATTCACACAAAAGTGATTTTTTAGAAAATAGTCCTTAAATCGATGCAATTCCATGTTTTATTCAAATAACAGTACACATATGTGACGTCTGCATCAAAAATGTGATAAAATACGTAATTTTTGTAAAATTGCTACAAACAATTCAAAATGGGCGGGGCTTGAGGTTCAAATGTAGCCTATCATGGATACGTATTTTAATTTTTGAGTTTTAATGCCTAAACTTGAAAATTTTAAATCATCCATAGTTTATATATATATTGCGGCTTTTCTTTTACATCTGACGACGTCTTCCGCATTCTAGTCGCCATTTGCCTCTATTTTGTGTATCCTCATCCATTAGGTCTCTACTTTTCATTGCCGACGTCACACCTTCCTTCCATGTGATCTTCGGCCTGCCTCGTTTTCGTTTTGTGGTGGCATCCAATTTAATATTTTTTTCGGCCATCTTTCTGGTCCCATTCGGTTCAAATGCCCATACCATATTAATTGCTTCATCTCTATGGTCTCCGTCACATCTATATCCACCTCGGCTTGCCTTCTAATTTCTTCATTTCTAACCTTATCCAGTTTTGTCAAACCGCAGCTTCGTCTCCAGTATTCCATTTCGACTGCCTTCAGCTTTCCTCTATTTTTCTTGGTTATCGTCCAAACCTCTGAACCATACACCATCACAGCTTCTACAATAGTCTTGTATATTAATCTTTTTACTTTCTTAGTTAGTGTGTCATTCCAGATTACGGGATGGAGTCTTTTAATGGCCGTTCTTCCTTGTGCCATTCTCGCTTTTATTTCATCTTCGTAGCTGTTTTCACTTGTGATGATTGTACCCAGATATCTATACTTTTGTGTGCACCGGACCATCCCCCCATCGACATCAAGATCTTCGCCCTTTGCTCCTACCACCATATATTCGGTCTTGTTGATGTTTATATTCAGGCCCCACTTCGTGTATTCCTCTGTCAGTTTCCTTAGCATATATTGCGCATCATACTCGTCTTGTGCGCATATGACCTGGTCGTCGGCAAAGTGCAGTGTATACAGGCAATCATCTCCCACCTGTACACCCATACCCTCACATTTCGCTCTCCACGCCTTTAATGCTTCAAACAGGTAAATTTTGAAGAGAGTTGGCGCCATGCAGCATCCTTGTCTCAATCCTTTTGTGACGTTAAATGCTTCAGATAGTGTATTTCCGACCTTTACTGCGCTTTTCATGTTCCTATAGATGTTTTTTACTGCTGTTATGTAACATTTTTTTACACCATTTTGCTGTAATGCAGTTCATAATCTGCTAAGGGGTACACTGTCGTATGCTTTCTGCAGGTCGATAAACACCAAGTGGGTTTCCAAGTTCCGAGCTGAGCGTTTTCCATCAGTTGTCGAATGCAGAAGATTCCGTCTACACGACCTTCCAGCTCTGAATCCATTCTGTTCTTCGTGATCACCAAATGACTCTTCAATCCTGTTTTTCAAAATCTTACCATATACTCGACCAATTGTATTGAGAACTGTTACGCCCCTATAATTGCCACACTCGCTCTTGTTTCCCTTTTTGTGTATACTTGTGATATGTCCTATCTTCCATATCTCCGGCACGCCCTCTCCATATAGGCATCTATTAAAGAGTTTAGTCAACAGTTCATAGAGTATATCCGGTGCATGCTTGATTAACTCGATGGCTACACCTCCCGGTCCTGGCGACTTATTATTCTTGAATGTTGTAACCGCTCTTTTTATCTCTTGCATGGTAATCTGTTCACATATTTCGGTGTCGCATCCTTTTAGCTCCTCAGCGGTACTTTCTAGTTCTCGTCGGTTTTCGGTTAGCAAGTTCTGATAGTATTTCTTCCACTTATCTGTATTAATTAGTTGCAGCCTGCACCTGTTCCTATCGTTCTCTTTCAGGCCTTTTATTACCTTCCAAGACTCGCTGGCTCTAGTACCTCCAATATGGGTGTTGATTTGATTACATCTTCTTTCCCAATGTTCATTTTTTTCTTTTATGATGGCTGCTTTGACTTCTTTTCTTGCTCTTGCGTAATACTTTCTATCTTCCTGCTCTCCGCTTGCCAACCAATTGTGGTATGCCATCTTTTTTGCCTTCACCAATGCCTCTATTTCGGTGTCCACCAGTAACATTTCTTTACACTTTTCAGTACTTTTCCAAGGCTCTCCTGGGCGGCTTCGTGTATAGCTGTTTCGATAGTGTCATTCAGTGTTTGTGTTGTCGTTTCCTTTACGTTCTTCAATTTGTTGCTTAGCCGAAGTTTATACAGGAAGCTAGTAGAGTCGTCATACAGACTATCCAGATTGTATCGTGCTTGATGTTGGTTTTTGCAGGTAAGTAACTTTTCAGAGGCCGCTGGTGCCTTGTATGGGAACATTATTCTTGATCTTACTAGAAAATGGTCAGATCCGCACTCCGCTCCTCTGTTGACTCTTACATCTTCTACGTGTATTTGCGCTTTTTGTCTCCCAATCACGTAATCTATTATGGAACGTTGATTTTTAGTGCGTTGTATCCATGTATATTTGTGAATGTCTTTATGCTGGAAGTACCCATTCCATATTCTAAGTTCATTTTGTTGGCAGACCTCGATTAACCTTTCTCCATTTCTATTTAATATGCTTTCTCCATGTCGCCCAACAACCTCATCTTCAGTTTTACTTCCCACTCTGGCATTCATGTCTCCCATCAATAAAATTTCGCTTCTACTTTTCACCCGATCTAGTATTGTTGTCAAATTATCATAAAACGCTGTTTTATTTTCGTCAATATCGCTTTCTGTGGGGCATATGCACCGATAATAGTAACATCGTATCCGTGGATGTCTATAGTCACCAGTAATAGTCTTTCTCCTACTGCTTCCCAGCTTTTTATTTTATTTTTAATTCTTTTTAAAACCATAGAGACTCCGCATCTGGCTCTTTCCTCTTTAGGGACTCCACTGTATATGTGTATGAATCCATTCAGTTCTTCCGTGCCAGAGCCTTTCTTTTTTGTTTCGGTTAATACCGCTACATCGATGTTCATTCTTCTTAGTTCCTCAAATACTTCGTATTGTTTTGTTCGTAGTCCTTGTATATTCCACACACCAAAAATCTTAGACCGTTTTCGTTGTAAGTTTTGACCATCCAAATTCCGAGGCTTGTGACTAGAATTTTTGCATATTAATGTTTTACAAGTAATGGGAGCAAACCCATTGCCAAAACCCCATCCTGGAGGACCGGGGAGCTTTTTGTCAGGGCCTCCCACCCTTAGCCAAGATGTCCCAGTTTTGTGGCGCCGGGAACTCGCCATAGTTTATAATATTTCTAAATATGTTCTTTTCATATTATTATACCATTTCTATAGGAAATTTGCGATTTTAGAGTCCCAGTTTGAGTACCCTACCCCATTTTGGAATTTAGAGGTAATATTTTGAAGTTATTTAGAAGAGCAACAGCTATTTTTCAAAAATGTTTGTAATGTAATAGTATATTACATTACAAGTGGAGAAACTGAAAGTTTCGCTTACGGATTTGCCAGTCAGGCGAGTGTGCAAAGGCAAATAAGTTAGTTGAAATGGTTTTCCACCAGTGATGTATAGCGTTTTGTTTAATCCTGCCCTTATAAATTGAAATTATTTCTAAAAATATAATTTGTTAATATTCGCGTCATTAATAATTACATTATCAATCTAAATAACGTAGGCCGGTTGTGTTGCTACTATGCTACGATATGGTAACATTTTCAATTGTCAGTGTTATGCGTGGTTTAGTATCCCCGAACATGAAAACATATCCAGACGTTGATCTTCTAGTTTTCACATCACCTGCATAGTCTGCATCACTGTATCCACAAAAATATAAATCGCTTCCACCTTCAAAACGAATTCCTGTGTTCATTGTACCACTAATATACTATAAAATGCATTTACATGGGCAGCTGCCGGCTTTCTAGGTATCGACTGACATTGCCAACCGCAAAACTGATATCCGGCCTCGTTGCCACAGCTAAGTACATTAAACTTCCAATTGCTTCACGATATGGAAAATTTACTACTTCTTCTGCCTCAAAATTACCCAAATTTTGTGCACTGTCCGATGGTGTTGCCACAGCATTACAATTTTCATGTTAAATCGATCAATTACCTTTTCTGCATATGCTTGTTGATGCACATGAATCGATCCATCTGATCGTTGATCAATTTCGAGTCCTAGAAAACACTTGAGTTCGAAAACTGTGATTTCAAACTCCATTTGTAAATGTTCGATTACCGGTGAAATGGCATCTTCCTTTTCTGCTGCAATTAGGCCATCGTCAACATAGATTGCTAAAATTAACATACCATCTTTGCCATTACATACAAAACACACGGATCTGATTCGCAAGCTTTGAAACCAAATTTATTTATAAACGAAGTGAACTTTTTGTTCCAGCACCGCGATGCCTGCTTCAAACCATACAAACTTTTTGACAACTTGCAAACTTGTTCACTGCCATCGTCGTATCCAACTGGCTGATACATGAAAATGTCTTCTTCTAAATCGCCATTTAGAAAAGCCGTTTTTACGTCAAACTGTTTTAATTTCATATACTTTGACGCTGTCAATGCCAGGATTGCTCTGATTGAGGTGAATTTAACTACAGGACTAAATGTTTCTTGATAATCGATACCGTACTCTTGTGTAAAACCTCTCACTACCAATCGCGCTTTGTAGCGATCAATGCTTCCATCTGGACTATGTTTTACCTTGAAGACCCATCGATTGTCAATTACCTTTTGATTTGCTGGTAATTTGACTAAAGTCCATGTACGATTCTTTATGAGCGATTCATACTCCTCATCCATTGCCTTCTCCCATTGTTTGTGGTCATTCGAATTAATTGCTTGTTCATACGTCGTTGGTTCGTCATTGATTGCTAACATTGCAACGTGATATGATGATGCATTATATGATAAACGCGGTGCAGCTGTAATAGTATTACGATCACGCAAACGCCCACCAATAATATTTCTGTCATCAAGATCACATATCGTACCATGACCACGGTGTTCTGGCTCCACTGCTGCTTCCATTTCATCTCTATTACTTTTGTTCTTGTCAGAACTCTCTTTATCCTTTTCAATATCTAGTACCGCCATGGATTCCTGCAATAAAAATTTTACGTCTCGGACTATTTCAATTTTTCTTGCCTCTGGATTCCAAACTCGATATCTTTCAGAATGATTGTCATATCCAACGAACATACATTTGACTGCCTTCGGATCCAGTTTTCGTCGCCTTTCTTTAGGAACGTGCACGAATACCTCCGAACCAAAAATTCGTAGATGATCAATCTTTGCTTCCTTGTTGTACCACAATTCATACGGTGACTTGTCCGTGACATTGCTTGTTCCAGTTCGATTCAACACATAAACTGCCAAGTTTACCGCCTCGGCCCAAAATTTTTTATCTATTTGCTTTGAATAAATCATAGTTCTTGCTGACTCAACAATCGTCCGCATTTCTCTCTCTGCACATCCATTTTGTTCAGGTGTGTATGGTATGGTTCGCTGATGTTGAATTCCCCTTTCATTAAAAATGCTTTCAACTCCTCGTTAACGAATTCAGTACCATTATCCGATCTGAGAAAACAAATGTTGTGTTCGCGTTCCTTTTCTACAAGCCGCACGTACTTTTTGATGCAATTTGCAACCTCTGATTTTTGCTTCAAGAAGTAAATAAACCTAAAATGCGAATAATCGTCTTTTAATAATAAAAAATATCTAGAACCACCAATCGAATCTTCTTGCATTGGTCCACACACATCCGCATGAATAATTTCACCACATGTTTTTGATGTTTCTTTGCGACTATTGAAACTGCGTCGATGATGTTTACCGTACACGCACGCTTCACACACAAAGTCTTCATTTTTAAAATCTATTTTGTGATTTTCTAAAAATTTCTTCACCTGTGGTACGTTCTGGTGTCCAAGTCGTTCGTGCCATGAACGAATGGAAACCTTTTCTTCTGCTATGTTTGCCATAGCTGTTTCGGTATGTGGTTCAATTACCTTGAACATCATCTGGAACAACTTTTCTCGACGAACTCCCACTGCTACGATGCTTTCATCTTTCAGTAGTTCGCAACGTTTGTTGTCCGATTTCAATTTGTAACCACGATCCATGACTTTTCCCGATGAGAATAGATTGACGTGAATTTCTGGCACATACAAAACATCCACCATAAGCTTGCAAATCCAATTATTGCCATTATATGCAAGAATATTGATGTTGCCCTTTCCACGAGCCACAATCTTGTCCCCATTTCCAATCGTCACTTGTACCGATGCTTCTCTAAAATTTTCAAACCATTCACGTCGATAACTCATGTGATCACTCGCACCTGAATCTAAGATCCAAACATCTGTATCTTCTTTTGATGCTGTACACATAAATGCGTCGACCGTATTTTCTCGAGTCTTGCTAGAAGCGTTCTTTAGTTGTGGGCAATCTCTTTTCCAGTGATCACCTTTGCCACATTTAAAACATTTACCTTTCGGTTTCATTGTTTTATTTGCTTCTTTCCTAATGTTGCCTGATAAAGTACCCTTTTTCTTTTTTGAAAAATTCAATTTAGCCATCAGTGCATCTACATTTTCGATCTGGCCCTGTGATTTTAATCGAAGCTCTTCCGCCATCAATCGTGCACGTAAATTTGCCATCGTTTGATTTTCTGTGCTGGTCGATTCCCCTGCACTGTGGAAATGATTGTACTCTGCAGGTAACGACATCAAAATTTTGGTCATAACCATCGAATCAGATATGTCTTCATTTTGATCTTTCAATTGCTGCACAACTTCCATTAGTTTTGATAAAAACGATGCAATATCATCTCCGACTCCTTTGTGAAACTGTAATACTTTTGCTGTAGAAACAAAATATTCGACTTTGATGCTTGCTCATATGTGCTTTTGAGCGTTATCCACATCTCATATGCTGTTTTACGGTTCATAATTTGTAGAAGCGTTTGTTAGATGCACTCCGTTGAAATTACACGTCTCGCTCTTGCATCTAATTTCTTCCATACCACAATTTCTGTAGCATAATCAGTGCTAGCAGTAGTTGGTTTTTCTGCAGTGCCATCCACAACATCGAATAACTCACTGGCTTCCAATATTTGGCGCATTTGAAATTTCCATATTAGCCAATTATTACCATTTTCTAGTTTTTCAATGCTCATCCTGTCGCTCTCCATTTTCTTTGTTTACTGAAAATTGCGATCGACTTTACTTGTTGTTTATCTTAATACGTATTTTTTGTTCCAGAATATTCCACCTGAATCGCACAAAAAATTCCTTAACCTTGAATTTTTATCCTGCACGAATTCATAAAACGTTTCACAAAAAATTATCTTACTGCCATGTACTTCTCGCGTTGAACTGGGCCCGTAACCTATTGAATATAATTGGTATCCGTGGTTGAAGTACAGCTCGATTATAAGAAACAACAGTAAAAACTCCTTTTAGGATCTGCTTATATTTATATTGACACAAACGTAAAATCAACTTGTTTTTTTTTATAAAAACACCATAGCAACCAATAAACAAAACAACATAAGCTACCTATCACTTGAACTAAACTACACAAATTTAAAATTCAACATTAATAATCCAAAAACTAGTTGAAATATATTATTACAAAAATTTAAGAATAGAAAAAAGATGTAGATATCTACAGTCCAAATTTCAAAAATTTGAGCAAATTCTTGATAAGAAAAAAATTGTAAAGTTGTTGTGGTAATTTTGCTGAAATTGTACCTCTTTTTTAAATATCTGCATAACAAAAACACTAAAGCCCATAATTTTAAAATTTTAATCTGTTATACAAAATTAAATTCTCTATTTTTATGTTTTAGCACATAAAATTCCATCTATTACTTTTTGAAATATAAGACTTCAAACTCAAGAGTCAGAACTTTTACTCCGATAGTTGATTTATATGAAGCTTGGTAGTCTTATGTTTCCTGTGGCACTATTACAAATCTGAGTCAAATTTTCAAAATTTAAAATGGCAGTGTCGTGACAGTTGAATTTCTGATATTTTTGAAAGAACTGCACTGAAGTTTCTTACTGTGACAACATTTTTTGAGGAAATTAGTTGGCCATTTGTTTTTCATTCTATAATTTTAATGAATTGATTGATATTATGCAATTAATCACGTGTAATTTTATTTTAATTATTGTATTATTGTTTCATAAAATTGTTTTAAATTTTCATATTCAATTAAATTTGTAATTCTTAATACATATTAATGAAGAGGTAATCGATAGTTTAAAGAAACGATCAATCTAAAAGATTTTGAAATAAAGAACAAGAAAATTGACCGTTCTCTTCATCTGATTGTTGAACTGCATCTCTTGATCTGGCTCTCTAGCTTCATTGAGAAATGCTTGCTAACTTTTACTGCTTCAAATATATATTCAAATTTAACCTTTAATTATTCCTTACTGCTTGCATATGAACCTGGCTGATATTCTTGATTGTAATTAATTTTGTATTTTGCAGGTTTATTTGGAGACGATCAAGCCATGGCACTTGGATGTGTTCACTACGTGGCCGTGATACGTCCTTTGAGGCTGTACAGAGTAAAAACGTTATTCTGGCCAACTTACCTCAGAAGGAATGCTTATGTACCGAAGTAATTAGCATGGAAAATCTACTTATAAAGAGGACCACGACACTGATATCGAGTTAACGACTGAAGAAGAAGCAAGTCCTTCTACTATCTAATCTACCGGTGACCTTTATTTGCTGGAAATCGAAATGGAATTAAAGCACATCTGTTTAGGGGTGAGTTTACATGTACATTATTTTTGTTTGTAATTTAGTGGGGTCATATTTTGCTATACAGTTTAAACTAACAGATGGGTGATAACAGATAAACAAAGGTGTTAATGGGGTGTTGCAAGCGAACATATAGCCTCTCACACTCAAGTGTCAACCTCACCTGCACGTGGTACACCCTGCTAAGCTAACGAGGCACTGATGACCGAAAATTGGCGGTATAACCATAATAACTTATCCACAGGAAATGGTAGATAAATACTCCCACCAGATCAGGAGATGAAGAACTGGGAGCTGGATTGAAGCTCAAAGAGGGCATTCCCTCACCGATCTAACCTGCTATAGGATAGTCTCCTATACAGGGAAATAAATTGACTCTCGCTCACTCGAATTTTGCCTCGGATAATGGATTGGATTTAACGATGACAGAAAGCAAACGAAAACGGAATAAAGGATTGGGTATAAAGGATTATATGAACATTGGATGTTGGAATGTCCGTGGAGTAGGGAATAAGTGCGAAGAACTCGAATTGGCATTAAAGGAGAGAAAGGTAGATATTGCTATTATAACCGAAACTAAGAAAAAACTGAAAGGTACCTGCGAGCTGGAGGAATACACAATGGTATACAGTGGGGTCCCGCAAGAACAAAGAGCCTCTGCAGGTGTTGCGATTTTAATCAATAGGAAGTGGAAAATCGCATAGACTCCTACAACTTTATAAACGAGAGAATAGTTTCACTAAGATGCAAAATAGATAGAGGCAACATGACGATAATAGGAGTGTATGCACCAGATGAAGGTAAAAAAGAAAACACGGATACATTTTACGAAGATTTACAAAAGTATTAGATAACATCAGGAAAATCGACTATCTTGTGATAGGAGGAGATTTCAATGCTCGAATTGGAAAAGTTCCAATAGATAACGTAATTGGTATCCACAACGAAGATATACTAAATGGAAATGGCAGAGCATTGAGAGATTTTGCATGTTACAATAGAACAAGAATAATGAACACCTTCTTCAAGCACAAAAGAATACATAAATACACATGGTCTGCTAGGGGACAAACCTCCACGATAGATTATATGTTAGCTAACGACAAAACTTCTGAATGTGTAAGAGATTCACGAGTTTACAGAAGCGCGGATATCGGAACCGACCACTACCTGTTATGCACCACAATAAGCATCAAAGCAAGATGGCTAAAAAAACCGAAGAAACCTGACAACAAAGAGCTATTTAAAGTCTATCTACTTCAAGAAGAATCCGTGAGATACCTATATCAGCAAAGATTAGACGAACAAAGTAAGGAGCTGGAACCAGCTACAGATATAGAAGAAGAATGGACTAACATTAAAACCATCATCAAAAAGGCTGCATTTGAAGCCCTTGGACGTCGAAAAAAAACTAAAAGAAAAGGAATAAAGATATGGAGCGAAGAACTTAAAGAAGCAATCAAACACAAACAGACAACATATCTTAAACTACTCACAAATAAAACACAAGAAAATAAAGAAGTATACGATCAAAAAAATAGAGAAGTAAAGAGAATAGTTAGAGAATTAAAAGTGAATAAATGGAATGAATTTATAAGTAGAATTGAGAACGACGTACACGGGAGACAAAATGTAGCCTACAAAATCATGAAACATTTAAACAGCAAAGAAAAAGACACGGCATCTATTACAACTATCGACAACGAAGAATGGCTTAAATATTATAGGAACTATGGTATAATGAAGAAGAGAAGCCAGCCAAAATAGAAATGGAAATGGAAGAGGTAGACAAAATAGAGATGGCAGAACTACAAGAAACACTAAACGAAGTCAAAACCGTAAAGCAACGGGAACTGACGGAATAAATAGTGAAATGCTCAAATATGGTTCCGAAAATTTTAAAAGAAGACTATTAACATTTATAAATCTATGTTGGAGGAAAGTAAAACACCCCAAGAGTGGAAAACAGCAAAAAAAGTACCGATCTTTAAGAAGGAAATAGAACGATATGTGAAAATTACAGAGGAATCAGCCTGCTCAATACAACATACAAGATTTACTCAAAAATCATAAATAAAAGACTGAAAAACATCGTGGAAGAGACAATCTCAGAAGAGCAAACAGGATTTAGGAAAGGAAGATCATGTGCAGATAATGTATTCAGTATAAAGCAAATAATGGAAAAACATCGTGAATATAATCGAGAGACACATGTAGCATACGTGGACTTCATAAAAGCATTTGATCGAGTAATGCGATACAAGATGTGGAATGTGTTAGAAAGGAGAGGTGTACCATACCATATCATAGAATCAATAAAAGAAATGTACCAAGATACCCAAATATGTATAGCTGATTATGAAATGGAAAAGAAAATGATAAATACAGGACTGAGACAAGGGTGCAGTATGTCGCCGACGCTCTTTAATTTATACATGGACGAAGCTATACGTAAATGGAAAAAACACATACCTTGCTACACAACAAACCTGAATAACCGGGAATTTGTAATAACCATGCTTTTTGCAGACGACCAGGCCATAATAGCAAACAGTGAGGACTCCCTACAACACGCACTTTTAAACTGAGTCAAACCATAAAAGAATACAATATGGAAATATCTGTAAGCAAAACGAAAGTGATGGCATTCAAAGGACACGAACAAAAACGCTCAAAGATAGTGCTAAATGACCAAACCATAGAGCAAGTAAAGTCTTTTAACTTCTTAGGCTGCACAATGTCCATGTTTGGAGAGGATGACATACCCAAGAAAGTTGAAAAATTCAATTACATAAATGGTACAATAAGAAGAACGTTCAAGAACAAATCCAATAAAGAAACTGCATTGAAGTTCTATAAGACCATATCGATACCGAGTATAACATACGCCAGCGAGACTTGGACGATCACTAAAGAAAATGAAAGAAGAATCCAGAGTGCCGAAATGAGGTTCCTGCGCTCAGTAGCAGGATACCAACGGATAGATAGGAAAAGAAATGCCGACATACGAAAAGAACTCAACATATGCAGTTTAAACGAAATAATTAAAATTATAGAGAAGCATGGAAGGGACACTTGGACAGGATGGACCAGACCCGAGTACCAAAACAAATGCTTCAATACCGACCGAGAGGAAGAAGATGTGGGCCGCCCAAAAAAGATGGAGCGACCAATTCGAGTGACGTAACGGGCCACAGGCCTAAAACTTGAAGATGATGATGATGACTAACAGATTACAAACAACTGACCAATTTATACTTTGGTGTATTAAAATAAAAATGAACAAGTAGTTGTTATAAAAAATGGTATCTATGATGTGTATGTCGGGAAATTTCTACAAGCAATAAATGATAAATGCAACAATGAATTAGGTTAGTTCACCCACTTATTTTAAATTGTAATTAAAATGTGATAATTAACTAATACGAAACAGGTGCAAAACTTGAGGTACACATAAAATTGTAACGAAGGAGTTTATTTTGACAGTTAAAATTTCAAACTGACCAACACAATCAAAGGTTTTCATAGAATATATTAATTACTGCAAGTGTAAAATCAAAATGGCACATGAGTTTACAAAACTTGTTGATTTATTTGAAGCTTGGTGCTTGTTAGGTTGTCGAATTTTATTCAAGAAAGTTTTACGTATCTTCATAGAACTTTTATTCAAAATGACAAAACGCTAATTTACTCAGTAGTCAGTTGGCACAACGTTTGAAACACTTGTACCAGGTCAAATTGCTTACTAGTTTTTGTGGAAATATTAATAAAGCACAAACATTTGTGTAAACATGTGTAAATAATATGTGTCACTAGAAATAATATCAATTATTTATATTGGTTTTATTTGTCACTATTAGTTATGTTGCTTAATCATTTAATAAGAAATACTGTTTACTTTCTTTGCTGATTAGTTAGAGCAATCCTGATCAGGTTAAATTATTTAAAGTGTAAAATATAAGTTACTTAATTTAACCTTAGGTAAAATATGAATACTCTAATTGATATAAAGACGACATTTAATTTAACATCGCAAGTTTAACAATTAGTTGATTGTAATAATAAAATTAATTCTACGTTAGCTGATTTCAGCTGATCTATTTTAAAGTTGTATAATTAAAATACCAATTTTACACCGATGCGCTTTTCTACTAACACTTGTAGATAAAATTCATCGTTAAACAAATATTAATTATTTATCATATTAACAAATTGATTACCATACTGACACTTTAAACTAGTCGTTTGTTGTTTATTTCGGTATTCATTAGTGTAAATCAAATAATCTTGAAATAAAGGGAATTCTTCATACACAAACTAACGGTAATTGTTAGGTAATAGACACGTTTATTCTAGCAAAAAACGAAAATAATTTTATTTCCTTTGAAATTGTCATTAAGGCACTTGGATTAATGTTATTAGAAATTAATTATTACTCTGTTATATTTATTACACTGAGAGAACAGTTTTTTTACAATTAATTAGATTTGTGGCAATCACGTCGGGTCACCAATTGTGAAGGATGCGTGTGTATCCTCATACGTTATTATTTAAAGGTAGCGTTGTGTTGGATAACTATTATTTTATTTTAAATATTATATTTACAAAATTAACTATTATTAAATTTGGAACAAATATGAAACATTACTCGTTACGGGTATATTGTTTTTTTCGTACTGTCTGATATAATAAAGAATATCCTCATGGTTACTGGTTACCATATCAATTTGTGTACCTTCTTTAGAGCTCCCCGATCTCTACATTCATTCCCAAACAGTATTGGTTAACAGGTGTTGGCGATTCTATTAGTCGTGTTAGTTTGACGCTGGTGTTTATATTTCGTCCTTTTAAAATATCTATTTTTATTTATATCACTATATCACTATATGCCTGTTTCCATCCACTGCTGGATATAGACCTTCCCCATTGGAGAGTATTTACCCATAAAACACCACGCTGGCCAAGCGTCTTGGTGAGTGCGTTTTATACCTACTGCCAGGTAAGACGGTCAGAATAAAGTTTTATACGCCACCCGGGTTTGAACCGGGGCCGCTCGGCTTAGTAGTTGATGCTTTTAAGCGCCAATCCGTGACCGTCCTCTTTTTTATTTATATATCAGGCCAATATTTTTTATAAATATATATTAATCAGTATCCTTGTTGCATGCTTGATGTAATCATCCTCTCCATGGATTGTGTTCCCTGTAGTAGCACTCAGAACCTCCTGTTCCGCAGGTAACACGCCATGAGTTGTACTAAGAGTTAGCGTGATTTTGGCCTGTAACATTTTGTAGATTAGTCCATTTTGCCATACCTTGTCAAAATGCATTCGATACGTTTAAGAAGACTGAACATGTTGACTCTTTTTTGTTGTAGGCCAAGGTGATCTTCTCGACGGCTCGTACGATCTGTGGTAGAGTGGTTGCGGCGGAAACTAAACTGTTCCTCATGAATGACCTCGTTGTCGGTGGTTGAATTGTTTATTCTTTCCAGGACGATTCTTTCGGTGATCTTGCCGATGGTTGAGAGGAGGCTGATCGTGAGTCATTAATTTGATCACTTACGGTTTTGTCGACCTCTTCTATTTACTACCTGTCCACGTTATTGGTGTTTGGGCTACACTGGATTTCCAGGTTGTTGGCGAACGCTTCTGCATTCTCCTCGTCGGAGAGGGCCTGGCCTTGGGCGTCTTGGATTGGGGGGATCGGGGTGGCGATGTTTCTGAGGGCCTTTACCATGCCATGTCCAAATTGGATAACCAAGAGATTGGCGGTTGGTAATGAACCATTCTGCTCCATGGCTCTTCTTAGGCAGGTGTTTTGGAGGTTCTTAAGCTGGCTTGAGTTGGCGAAGCCCCACGTTGAGGCTGCATAGATGATGGTGGGGTGGATGATGGTCTTGTAGAGTCTCAACTTGAGGTCCGATGCCAGCTTGCTTTTTCCACCTATCAGCGGGTATAGCTTTACCATTAGACCCCTGGTGCGGTTTCGGAGCACGGTGATGTGTTTCTCCCAAGTGAGACGGGAGACAACGGTGATGCCCAGGTAGATAGCGGTGTTGCATGTGCAAGTCTTGAAGGTGCGGTCGGAGTTTGGTGAAAACATGATCGCCGCGCTCTTGTTCGAGTTTACCTTGATACGCCAAGTGCGGTACAATGTTTCCAATTCGTCGAGCTCTTCTCGAGTTCTTCTAGCTGCAATCATAGCGCTGAGAGAGGTGGAAAGGATCGCGGTGTCGCATGTCGTCCGCGTATAGGAACGTGGATATTCCAATTATTACCGGTTTGGGGGAAGTCACTTACGTATATGTTGAAGAGGGTAGGCGATAGAATTGTTCCATGGGACACACCTGACATGATGACTCTCCATAGATCGTGTTCCCTGCTGTAGCGGCACTCGGAACCTTCTATTCCGCAGCTAAGATGCCGTAAGTTGTACTAAAGCTAGCGTGATGTTGGTCTGTAACATTTTGTAGATTAGTCCGTTGTGTTATACCTTGTTGAATGCCTTCGATAAAGTAAAAATAACATTCAACATCTATAGTATAATAAAATCATAATAATAATAAAAAAATGCACAATTTTTTGTATTTTAAAAATAATGATTATACAATTAATCTTATGAAATCTTTGAATAATTCATCTATAATTTCTTGTTTCAGTGTTAGTTTTATTTTTGCACAGGTTAACGACCGAAAAGGTGTTTACTAATGTGACGTTTAAAAGTTGTGTTTTTTAAACTCGCTTTATGTGAATATTTGTATTCGCAAATTTCATAAACTATTACTCTATTACTATTACTGAGTTCTTAAATGTATTTTTAACATCGTTTTATGCGATTCAGGTCGGGAGACAAAGGGTCAAATAACGTAGCAGTATTTTAAAGTGTACGTTTTTACGAATATTTAGTGTATGAGCTAATGTTGAGATTCTATCGACCGTATTAGCAAATCGTAATGTTGGTTGAACATTTTTAAAAATGTATGTACTAGGTAAGGTTTTGGTATAGTTAGATTATTGTTATCCAGTTTATTGGATCCAAAGTCACATAAAGTTTGATCAAGATCTAACGCCAAGAGAAAACGCCGTCTTCTTTCACCAAAATCTTTTTATAAATTTAAATCTGCTGGTTCTTTGCCCATCCAAGTACAAAGAATTCTGAGGGCACCCATCCGCTGGTTGACCTGGCAATATCCGAACTTTTAGGCACATCACCATAGATGGAGCTAGTTGATCAGTAACATAAACAGTCAGGCATTCTTTGTCAGTCAGGTCATGTTTTAAATGAACTACATGTCTTCTACATTGTGTGTACTCATGATCTTAATGTAACTGCTTCTTCTGATCTGATCTTATTGCTGCATAATAAAATTATTATATAAATAAAAAACATCAGATAGTGCACAAATATACTCAGAATGAAAAAAACAATGTGGTTCCCCAAATAGTTTGCTTCATTTTAAAATTGCCAAGGCATACAATTGTATTTAAAAGGTGGTTTTAACAAAATGAGCGACACAATTTTGGATGGGGTTATTCTCTAATGCTATTTAAGCGTCACTCTATCTTTGTTTTAAATATTTTCATAATCTGTACTGCTGCCAGCACGCGTGTTTCATAAATAACCATTTTAAACCATTCTCGGAATGGTCGAACCTTTGAAACCAGCTCAATTTTCTAAATATATAACTTTTAGTTCTGTTATTCTGTCCACTATTTTTCCACAAAACGACCCACTTTCAAATTTCCATGTCCTAGAAAAGCTTTAGATTTAGTTTTTGAACCAGGACTTATTGGAATATCAATCCATAGAGATACGATTGGCATGAGGCGCTTTAATAAATTCTTCTGATTTGCATAGGTTCTTCTCTTCAGAGATTAAAGTCGATATTTTGTTGTAAATTTTAGAAAAGAAAAGAAATGCAGAGTCTGTGTACTGTCCTTTCAGTTTTACTACATAATAATCGGCAATTTCTTCTTTAAGTATAAAAGTTATTTGACTTTCAGAATACCAAAATTATAAGTAGAATTTAGTAAAATTACGATTGTTTTTTTAATATTTATGTCTGTTTATTTATAGTAATAAAATGATCATAACACAATTTAACGATTATGGAAGACTCAAATTTGGAATCATTAGCAATATCAGTGCCAAATTTATATCAGACTTTTAAATATACGAAAAGAGTCATGTCGCCATCAAGATTTCGCTATGTATAAACTTTAAAAAAGTAATTTTTAATTTCACCCGAGGATTTTTCTCTAAGGGAAGGAGCCACAAGGGAACAGAACAGTTAGTTGGTAGGTGGCTTCACAAAATTCTTAAGACTAAATGTTAAAATGTTGGGGTGGTCGCCCAGTCTTGTCTGGTAGTTGGAGCTTATGGCTGAAATTTCTTCCTTTACTGTTTTGATTCGCAGGTCTGAGTGTAACACTGTGTTGGGAATGTACCAAGGGGAGTCGCTGATGTCGCGTAGCACTTTTGATTGCAATCTCTGTAACCTAGCTATGATAGACTCACCGGTGTGAGTTCTTAATTTCGTTTTATGTGAACCTTTGAACTCACAAATTTCACAAACGAAAAGTTTCATTAATAAATGAAAATAATGGATTTATATTACCAAAAACTTGGAAATGCTGATATTAGAATATTGACCTAAAACTTCTTTATAGTTCTTTACCTGCAAATTGTTAATAATTTACCTTGGGTTGTGTGAAACGATTTATACTAGAGATCCAGTATGCAATTACGAGGATCATGTGAAATGCCAATAACTGAAAGCCAATTCACGTCTTCATGATGTATTGGCTGTACTGATATATTTATGTTGTGCACAGAAGAAGTTTGCATGCAAATGATATCAACTTCTGCTGAATTTTCTTCTGTTCCTAAAAAAAAAATGTAATGGGTGTATAAAACAAACCAAGTAAAAGTTAAATTATTTAAAAATATATTTAGGTACGTGTTTTCTAAAGTAAATTTAAAAATGTTACTTTTATCAAATATTTCAGAATTGATTAAAATGAATAGAAATTTTAATTTGAATTTTACCTGAAATCTTGGAAGCCATTTTATTAGTAACAAAGCACTTATTTTGAATCAAGACATGCAAACGATTTAAAAACAAACAGGACAAATCTCGTGGAACTTGCAGTTACGGTATATGTGCAGCGATTTGGAAGTATGTACTTCTAGGAACTCGGTGTTTAAATTCCTCTTGCTGAAACATAAATCTTAGTTAGAAAAAGTAAATAAGTTAGATTGTTACTACTATTTTTGGGTGCTAGTTATCCTTCCGTGCTCAGCTACTGGATCAGATCGTCTTTGGGTTGCTTCATAATATATCGGTTATAGGTTGTGTAATATTATTTGATGGTCCTTGTTCCGGTGAATCAACTATCAAACCTTTTAAGCTTGGTCTTATTTCGTCTTGATGATGAGATATATTTAGAATTCGAGTTTTACCGACTTTTATAGGAATTTTTGATGGAACTTCGGTTAATGTGATCTCACTGTGATCGCCTTGGGTGGTCCAATTTTGATCAATGTTACGTCTAAGGAGTACTCTCAAAACTGCGTTAATTATTAATTCGACTTATTTATTTCGCTTAACACAAAACTAGATTGTTAAATTATAAATATTACAAATAATAATTCTGGTGTGTTTTATAATAAACTCAATGTTACTATTATACAAACGACGTAATGGCGATAAACGTCATTATTTTTATTTCACCACCTACAAAGCTATTATTGCCAAATTAATATTACAATAATTATTTAATTATATCCATCAAAATCTCAATTTTTTTCTGCACTAAGCAATCTTTCTCAACAGTTCCTTGCTTGGCGCTGTCCCATCTTGTCTTTTAGGTGTGGGGTATATGCGTTAAACCTGCAACAGTTTTTAGTTTGAATACTCGTTTGTTGTGCGGTTTTCTAGTGTGAAAATCACTAGGGATGGAGATGCGATTCTTCCCAGCACATATTCTCACGACATTCGTGAGTTGGAACCTTGTTGCTCTAGGTTTTCTTGATATCATCAAATTGTAATTTTAGGGACCTTCTTGTTGTTGATGTGGTTTTTTATATCAAAATTATGTCGGGTCGGTCAGTACTTGAATTTGTTTAAATTTTGGTTTTAGTCTATTGGCATTCAAAATATGATTTTTAGATTTCTTTTCAATATTAATTTAGCAGAAATTTCTGCTTGATGTTTGCATTTTTATGGCGTCCATAACTCCGGTCAGTCTTATTCTAGTTTCTCTTATAATTGCAGTATTTGGGAATGTTTATTAATTTATCCAGTTCTCGAATTTCTCGTAGGAAGCTTCGTACTGTGTGTGTTTTAGCGATATGCAAATCGCTATTTATAAATACATAAGCGCTTGATATTGATTTATTAATGTACAATTTAACACTACAAAATATTTACACCACGTGGTTGCGTCTTGATTGCTGCGCGTTGTCGATGCGTGCTTGCTCGTTGCTTGCTTGTTGCTTGCTCGTTGCTTGCTTGTTGCTTGCTCACTTGTTCTAAACGTACTGATGCCTTTTTGCTAGTATCCTTTTCCGGTTACCGTACTACTCCCTCTACCTGCGTAGGAGGGTGCGCGTCAGTTGGTGTTAGCGCCATCTAGTGTGGTAGCGCCAAAGCTTTGGTCGCCACATGTTGATGAAATTTGTACAAGCAATTTCAAACAGATGTTGGGTTGGTAATTAACCCACTTATTTTAAAATGTGATAATTAACCAATAATATACGGGTATAAAACATTTCGTGCAGCTCAGGAATGTATAAATTGTATCGAAGAAGGAATTCATTTTAACAATTAAATTTTCAAATTGACAAACACAATTAAAGCTTTTATATTTCACCTATCTATTATTTGTTGTTTATATCTGTGCTAGGAGACATATAAACAAAGTCATAACGCCTCAGGGCATAATGAGCGGGCGTTATGATTACGCCCGCTCATTATGCCCTTTCATACTACCAAATATAAAAATATTAATATTTAATAGTTATTTTATTGCTAATACTATTTACATATTATAATAATAATTATTTACAAAATATTATTTACAAGCTTTATTGAAATTAAAAGTGCAGTTGGTAATAGATCCATTGAAGGTAGCATTGCCTCCCAAGGACCAATTTTCTAAACCAATATTGCTTATTACGGCAGGATTAGAGAATTCACCTTTGTCGGTATTATCTCCTCTAGCAATTAAACTAGATATTTTGTTCTTGGAAGCAATGCTATCTTCAATGTATCAGATGCAACTGTGTCACTTTTCCATTTTCCATGTCTCTTAAGAGTTAACATATCTGCACCTGCATTGACAAGAAGGGTTGCCGATGTACGACGCAGACAATGGCCTGTGTACTTTTTCGCATCTGCATAACCCAAATATTGTGCGATTCTCGATGGTATGTTTCCAAAATTATTTTTTCCAACTGGTTGCGCAGTACATCGACCATTGCGATAAGTTAAGAAAAAACGTCGCTCTCTTATTTCCTTCGGTCGTAAAGATGCATATTTTCGATAGAGCAATAAAGCGTTCATTTCCTGTTCTTCCACAATGGTGAAACTTTTTGGACCCCAATTTTGTTTCATTAATGTTTACCACAACAACCGCCCCTCTGTCATCTATATCATCCACGGTTAACTTTACAAGTTCGTCTCTCCTTAATCCTCCAAAAACGCCCATCACCAGAACAACCTACAGCAGACATAAATTAGTATAACGAACTTAATATCACCCACATTAATACAATACCTTTTCCAGCAGGTAGGTGTCGTTTGAAGCTTCTGAAAACTTCAAAACGTCTTTCTTGTCAAAACTTTCGATTTTTTTGGCATATAACCTTTCGACAATTGTTTCGAAAAGGCTTCCAACCGATTGTAATTTCCAATATCGATTTTTCTGTGGACGAGCAATGTTGACTTCACCATGGAGTATTTCGACCATAATGAGTTTGGACTGAATGATTCAGACTACAAAATTACCACAAAACATTACACTGATTTATCAAAAATAAAAAATACAAAAAATGACTAAAATCGCTAAACAATACGTACCAGTTCTTGAAAATATCCCATTAAAACTGTTTCATTGACATCTTTCACGGAATATTTGTTCATCCAGTCTTCAAATTTTTCAAATTCCTTATCGTACAAAGAACGCGATTTTTTAGGTAGTAATTCACTATTGGCTCTTTCAGCTCTCTCTATTACTACATCAGGAATTTCGTTTTGTATCATAATAAGGCGTTCGATTAAATTAATATTTTATTTTTACTACTAAATTATTAACCACATAAACAAATCGTCTTGTTGTCATGGATACAAAAAAATTCAATATCGGCAAAGCCATGTATGTTTTTAAAAAATTAAATTTAACTACTAAATTTCAAAATAAAACATTTGATATTTAAGTTTCAAAGTGAAAAATAAAACGTTATATGCACCACTGGCGATATTGGATGTTTATGTGTTCGACTTTCATCACTGGGCCAAAGGCCCTCGTGCTGAAATTCGTCGCCCGCGGGCATAAACATCCTCATATCGCCTAGGTACATAAAATACTATTATTTATTGCAAATGTAAAATCAAAATAGCACATCGATTTACAAAACTGAATTGATATCTCAGAGACTTGATGGTAATGTTTCTTGGTGCACAAATTTAAGGTAAAATTTTCGAAATTAAAAGTTGCGGTTTAATGACAGTTGTTTATTTTTTGGATATTAGGTTATTACAGTTCGATTTTTATTTGAAAGTATTTTCTAAATAATTACAGATTTCTTTAATTTTATTTAAATAATTTTCCAAATATGGCATTGAAGAAAAAACTGTTTGCCACAAGGGCCAACAACCTTTCTCACAAAATTTGTATTTGTGATTTGCCACGCTGTTAAAACTAACTCTATGCTGATGCGGATGCGAGAGTCGTAGATACTGTTGCTAGGTACTCCAACAATAAAACCCAATAAACAATTGCAGTAAACTTTATTTGTGAATAATAACGGATTAAAATATTTACAAGCCAACCCTTGGCAATTGGCTGAATTGGAAGAGACAGTATCACGCAGTGCGTATGTAAAGCAACTATGATCCGATTCTTCGGATCTTCAAAATTTAGTGAAACGAAATTAAGGCAGTTAATAAAGGTTAAAATTAAAGACTTACCCGTTTGTACAAACCATAAGTTTACATTCGGTAATAAGACAATCGGTACCCTTAAAACTGCACAATCTTCTCAAAAGATATGAATCCGACACTACCACAATACGCACAGCACTTGATGAACACTTCCAAGCGGGTGATGCCTGCTGTCGCAAATTTCCGTCCAACAAAGGTGTACTTGAATATTCCTCCTCGGAATCGTGGTGAATACAATGAGATCGAATAAACTGTAGGTGACACACATCCAAAAGCAGTCGTGGTAAATCCAAAATAGCAATAATTCCCACGAACGCAAACAAAAACTTGGTGTAAATAATTTCTGTGACGTAGTTGCGTTATCTCTAGGTGCGCAAACACGATAATGTTTCGCTAACGTTTGCGCAGGATGAAAAGACAACGGATCAAAATGGCGCGTCGAAAACACAATCAAACCATCTACCATATGACAATTTCCACTACTTTCCATAGGAAAATAAATCCGCTCACGCGATCGGAAACCCAAAATGCCGTCTAACTATTTAATTTACCCACTACTGTAGGTTGATGACACTACTACTAACTAGCGCTGATAAATTGCACTCGCAATTTAGGAATATACGTCAGCACTACTTGAGGGCTAAGCTAGACTCGCGACTAGTTCATTTTCGACCCGTGTTATCTCTACTACGCCTGCGCTCGGGGTCTAGTGCCGCCACATGTGATAACAATATCGAAAATTCCTCAAGGTTCAACGATAAATCCTAAATATTCAATTTAAAACTCTAATAATTTTAGAAAAATTATTGAATGCAAAGTTATTAAAATAATTTTAAATTTAGGAACTA
>JARFIX010000223.1:0-157395 GCA_036346125.1 Lycocerus yunnanus
AGCTTGCGATCAGAGCCATACCAAGTATTAAATCAAGTCGATATCGACACTATTTTATTTATTAAATAACCGATCTCACAGATGAAGATTAAGGTTTTTCTATAACTCTGCGAGTTTGTTCGATTTTCCGTGAGGTAGATATTTAATAAAATATCCAAAACCTAACTGACTTGTGTTTTATTTCAAATGGGGTTATTTTAGTGTCCGATTTGGGTTTCGGAAGGTTTACGCAAGCACCGAGCCATCTCCGTTTATGTTATGTGTTTTTGCTTATATGTTTAGGTGAGCAGCGACGCCCCTGGGTGAGCAGATTTGGTTATTTAGGAGGCCACTGGGTTTGTTTAGGTTCAACTACTGTTTGTTTTCCGTCTGTTTAAAGAAGTTGGGTTACGATTTACACAACGTGTGGGGTTCTCTTGACGATCACGATGTTAGGCCAGGGTTATCTAGGTTGGGATTCGAAATTTGTGGCGCGCATTTCGAATGTGTGGGGGCAAATATTACAACATATATACATATATATATATATGTGTATGTATACACATATTATGTGTATGTATTAGGTAGTACATAATATGAATCTCGTTAATCCATTCATGCGCGTCACCGAATTTCCCTAATTATGTGATTCTCACATTTTTAAAGATACTTTTGCACATTACTTTTTACCATTTTCAATCATTTGTTCTGACAGAAATACATACACATATTATTTAAATTGTTTATTTGAGAATTTCAAATTCACAACTTCAAATTGAAGTATAGTTAACAATTTGTAACTATTAATTCTAAATTGTTTATTTGAGAATTTCAAATTCACAACTTCAAATTGAAGTATAGTTAACAATTTGTAATTATTAATTCTATAGCTATTTATGTAATGAGTACATAATTTAGGTCTTTATTGGACGAAGCCTATGGTTTATGGCAGAGCGAGCTTGCGAGCACGCAAAATATTATGTTGTTTTCATAAATATGAGTCAAAAACTTTAATTTATAAATTTATACATAGACTTTTCTATTTTTCGTTACTGCACTAGTATTTAGATTTTTTTAAATTATGTGACGTAATATTCAGAAAGTATCCTATCTTTGACATTGTAAATATTTTATAATTGCAAATGCTTAATTCGATTTTTCTTTACTACATAAAATTTCATTTAATGATAACTTGACATTTAATTGTGTGAATATTATTTCGTTACTTACAGTACGCTTACTTCGAATAAAGTCGAAAATGGATTTTAAAGTATCTTATGGTCTAATGCTGATAATTTATCATATGTTTATAATGCAGTCGTACATAAAATTTCAAATTTAATAAACACTTGATTCAATTAATTTGTGACGTTTATCATAGTGAATAATATAGTTTTACTAGTATTAATATGAAGTAAATGGACCAAACTTATAAAGATATAATTTATGGTAAACAATTAGCTAACAGATATTGTATCATATTTTAAATAATAATCGTCATAAATATTGTTTTTCCATTTACTAGTTCGATTAAATTGGAATTTTGTACATTTCATTACGTAAATGATCGAATTTGAATTAGCCTCATGCCAGCATGAGGTGAAATAATACTTTATTTTTTCTAGTTTTTAATAATGAACAAAAAATCGTTCCAAATTAGGCATTTTGAAAAAAATTTTGTAACATCTATTTAGCATTTCACCAAGTTTTATTCTATAGAATAAATGTTTAAAATAATTAAAATCGGTCTATTTTAATTGTAGGATAATTTGATATTTAAAATGTTGATTAAATTGGAATTTTGTGACGTTTAGCAATTAGGCGAAATGAGAATTATGAATTATGACAGCTCATGCCAGCATGAAGTGACAACTGAAAACTTTATAAATCGATTATTAATAATTATTACAATCAATTATCGTTACAAATAGTACATTTTTCGACAAAATAATTTTCGTCAACATCTATTTACTTGCATTCCACGTTCACTAGTTTTTATTCGATATAGAATTTTTTTGTTTGGTAAGTGTTTTTGTTACATTAATATTATTAAAAATCTGTATATTTTCAATTGTAGGATAACTGGATTGTGAAGATATTAAAGAAATTAGTGGTCGAAACAGAATCATGAAAAAATTTATGCTCTTCGATGTGCAAATTTATTCTATCGTTAGAAGTAGTCGTTCGCAAACTTGTGTAACCTTTACTCCATTAGAAAATTTACAATCTCCGTGCTATTGTAACTACAGTTTAAAACACTTCAAAACGCTCAAAATTTCTTACTAGTTGGAAGTTGTTTGAAAAAGTTTTATGACGATAACTAACAACTTGATTGATTAGTATTACATAAATGATTATAATAAACACAAGATATTAAGAAAATTTATTTATAAAAATTGTAATTGATGTTACAATTATGGCATTCCATTGATATATTTATTCCTCCAACATTTAAGGAACTAGAAGAGGTAGGTACATTAATAACAGAATTATTGATAATGTGCCCCTCTTCAATTGTAGAACTGGATTGTACAGGAACTGGTGGTGTCGAGGAATCTTCAATTGTAGAACCGGATTGTACAGGAATTAGTGGTGTCGAGGAATCTTCAATTGTAGAACCAGATTGTACAGGAATTGGTGGCGTCGAGGAAGCATCGACATGTTGATTAATTGATGTTGATTGGCTTTGGACCATACGAGCTATGCTCGTTTTAACCGAGAGTGAGTCAGCTATATAGCCCTCGGCTACCGTAGATGACTTCCAACCCCCATGTTGTTTCAACTGCAGGATATTTCCACCGCTAGCAGCTAATATTGTGGCTGAAGTTCTTCGAAGCTATGACCCGTGTAAGACGCAGGGTTTTGCAAATTTAAATACATTGCAATTTTGTTTGGTACTTGCCCTATTGTATTATGACCAATATTTTGCTTTGTAGCTTTTCCATTGCGTATACTAATAAATAATTTTTGCATGTCGGAAGTTGGTCTAATTTTTAAATATGTTTTACAATTTTCATCCAAAGGGGTTCCATAACAACAAATTTTCTAGATGAACCATTTTTACTATTACGAATGTTTATAATAATCATATCATCTTTTATGATAACATCAGAAAGAAGCAAATTGCAAAGTTCATCGCATCTGCAAGCCCCAGATAAACCAATTATAAGAATTGCCTTATTTACAATATGACATTCATCGGTGCATTAATCAGAAATTTTGTAATTTCTTCTTGACTGAAAACGGAAGACTTCTTAGCACGGTAATTCACATTTTGGCGTTTTAAGAACGCAACTAATTTGAAAAACTTTGAAATGTCTATGTTGTCCTTTAAAGAAAGAGTTGATTTTAACATAGAATAATGTGCCCATAAAGTGGAAGCTTTTTTATCATTGGCATAACTTTGGAAATATGCTAACAGTACATTTTCAGATATTATAACCACACTTCGCGCAGTGCACCAATTTTAAATGTTACATAAGCTTTCATATAAAGAGTCTTGATTTTTCCGGCAGTAGCTTGTCTGCCACTGATTCAGCAATCTCTCTCATTTCGGTGGTGTACAACTTTCACTCATTTTTAAAAACACTCGCAAAACTTATAAATATCAAAATATTTAATGTAACCTTTATGTCAAAATTAATTAAACATTTTCAAGCAAGTGTCAACATCAAAACAAAAACTATCATTTGTTTTATAATTTGAAATAAATAATTAAAACGATTTACTTTATTCATTAACAATTATTATTATAAGAGTAAACAATCCTAGTAGTGGAAAAATTGTATATAAACCACGGTAGTGAAGCGTGTTATAACCGCGCGTTTAAATCCGCGGTGCTACGCACCTTGGGATTTAATCTGGCGCTAGGGTTATAACACTATGCTTCACTACCTTGGTGTATAATATACTATTATTAGAGAATTTCAAATTAACAACTTCAAATTGAAGTAAAGTTAACAATTGTTGGTCTTCGGCCGACGTGTCGTGGTAGTTTGGAAGGAGCGTTCCCACCACGTGTCTGATTCTATCGGGAGTGAGGCCCGGGATAGTTGTTCTTCCCAGTTTTTTTCGTACAATTTTGTACCCCACTCCCCACACGTCGGCATCCACATCTTCCAGAATTTTCTGCCAAGCTGCGCGCTGGCTACTATTTATTTCGTAGCGCAGCTCTCTTCTGGCGGTCCTCAGGAGCTGTAAAAAAGGTTCAGCTCCCTCTTCGCCGTGCCTGGCGCGCATGCGCTGATATTTGCACCTTGCGGCCTGGCACTTTCTTCGCAGCTCGGCGATGTGGTCGTTCCACCAGTAAACCGGGGGGCGCCCGCTAAGTCTCTTTGGCATCGACGCGTTGCACGCACGCGTCAGCGCCTCCGTAAGCCGGCGGGCGCCCACTGCCCCCATCCCTTCCATCTCCCGATCCAGGGAGGCACGCAACCTATCCAAGCTAAGTTTGCCGACTGCCCAGCCTCTAGGTGGCTTGCTGGGCCTACTCGCCGCCTCCACTACGAAAGAAATGTAGTGGTGGTCGCTCAAGGATTCGGCGTCCAGAACTTGCCATTCTTGGACGCCTCCGAGTAGGTCGGCAGACGCCACGGTCAGGTCCACGATGGATTCGGACCCTACCCGATTGTCCGTGGCCGGCCTGGAGAAAGTTGGAGTTGTGCCTAGGTTGCACACCCCCATGTTCAGTGCCGCAAAGAATTCGGTGAGGTATTCCCCACGCGGACACGTGCGTGGGGATCCCCACTCCGGCGACTTGGCGTTGAAATCGCCCGCCAGGATGGTGCGGCGCGGTGCGGCTCCCATGTTGTCTTGGAGCCGGTCCAGCCTGCCGTGGAGTACTTCCTCCCCGAGATTGGGAGAGAAGTAGCAGCTGTACAGCCGCACGCCGCCCACCTCGACCCATACAAAACCCTCTCCTCTCCCGCTGTCACTGATTTGCAGCGGGGGGGGCACAAAGATCGCAGCTGTGCCCGTTGTGTCAGCGAACCAATTTGGGAGATCGACGCGGTTAGGTTCGCTGATTATGGCCACGTCAGTCCGCCAATCTCTGACGGTGGCCAGGAGAAGGTCTTGGGCCGCTCGCGCATTATTAAGGTTTATTTGGAGGACCTTAACCACCCTTGGGTTTTTTGACAGGTCCTCCTCCTGCGCTGCCTTCCTTCCCTTTTTAATCCGGGTGCGGTTTGATTTGCCCGCCGTTTCCTCCCCTTTCCGTGAAGGTCAGGGGCAGCCTGTCCGCCTACCTGGCTGCCTGCCTGAGGTTTTGCAGAGCTGCCACGTGTCCGGGTTGCCAGCAACAATGCCCGGACACGTCCGCATTTTGCACGCCCTCGCAGGTGCCCAAATTGTAGGCACCTGTAGCATTTCTGCTTCGAGGGCTTTCTTATAAACGGCTCGGCATCCGCTGATAGGTCCGATACGGAACCTACCAGCTGCGATCCTACTGCCGAGGTTCTCCGGGACAGTGACGACCGCTGCTTTCCCCCGGCGACCACGGTCACCGAAATCACCGTGACCGCCGCCGAGTCGTCGCCGAGAACCTGGCGGACGCCAGCAACTATTTCTTCTTTTGTGGCCTCTTCGTCGAGGCCCCTTATCTCCAGCGTCGCCCTCCGAGTTAAGAGACGCGCCGGAAGAGAGGTCTGCAGCTGGAGCTCCCTATGAAGCTGCTCCGCACTGCCTCCCCCTCTGTTTACCTCGACAAGGAGGTGCCCTTCTTTGGTTTTGCGAAGCGCGCGTATCCGCGCTTCACAATTAGGGGCGGTTAAAACGCCCCGTACCTTTTGATAGGCCGTTTTATAGCTCTCTGGGGTGGTGGTTATCAGGACAGCCTCGCATTTGGTGCGAGGCTTTTTCACGTCCTTCCCGGAGAGCTTTTCGGGCCGTCGCTGTTGGTTCCCCCGTGCTTTGTTAGCAGCATTGGGGGTCGTGGCCTTGCTATAGGCGTCTTTCGCCGCTTCCTCCCTCCGACGACCTGAAGCCGTCCTTGTCCACGCTGCCGGCCGTCTCTTCCTTGGCCTGTGATTTGGTGGCATTCCTAGCCACCACGGCCGCTATTAACTCTTTAGGAGGAGGTTTTTCCTTGGCAATTGTGGATATTGCCGACGAGGAGGCAGCCACCTCTTGCCGTGTCATCCCCACCTCTAGTCCAGCGGAAGCCGTCACTCCGTCTCCGCTTTTCGAGACGTGGGGCGGCTTTTTGGGAGCTTTGGAAACTTCCTTGGAGCTTCCACCCTCGGCCCCCACCTCATAATTCTGCACTCTCCACCCACCCCGGACCTCCTGTGACTTTTCGAGGTCCGTGGAGAGCTCCCCTATCTTTTGATCTAATCGGCAGAGCTGCATCGACCAGCGCCTCCGCCCTGTTTATTGCCGCGGCCTCGACTCGATCTGTCGCGTGCTGTGACTCCTTGAACGTATCCAGGAGCAGTTGTACCTAGGTCCTGTTCGCTCCCAATTCCTTGCATAAGATGTCGTGTTGCACGACCACAGCCTCTCCAAGCCTCTCCATCTCGAGCTGCAGGATCTGTTGGTCATGCTCTGAGGAATGCGCATACACCTCAGGCGGCCGCCGCAAAACTCGAACGGCTTTTCTAGCCGCCGCCATAATGGAAGGCTGCGCTCGGGGGTGCTCATTGAGAGTCCTCTCCAGCTCTTTGCAACCTCCTTTGCTGTCTCTAGTGGGGCGTCCTTAACGTCCCCCTTTCCTACGGCCGCCCGAGCGTGTCGTCTGAACGCTTCGTCGAAAGGGTTTTCGGATTTAGAGTCAGTTTCTGACCTTCTCCTTCCGACGGGCGCACTCACCGTGATCTTGAGATCTGGTTTCTTCCGTGATCTTAGAGAAACCCCTACAGTACTTTCCGGGACTTTAGAAGTCCCCTGCTGTACCGAGCTTTTTTTCTCGCCAGTAGCACTACCGGATGCCCCAGCCTGGCTGCTCGCCGGGACATCTGAGCGGTCGTTGGATGACGGTCGGGGGGAGCCCACTCGCTTGCCACCACACCCGACCGGTACTGGGGATCCGGACCCCTGCACCGTAAACGTTATATCTTTGACATCACTTATCATAATGCTACTTGAGATGTTATCGCTGAGACGTCCGCTTACTCCCGGACGCCATGCAGTCATCGGCGCGACTTCCCCCACCTTGACTTAGGAGGGGGTCAATGACCCCGTTAAATCAGCCGCCCCTAACATGGGGAACAGACGCTGTTTGCAGCCGCCCGTATGGGACAGACGCTGCGAAATACCTGTTTGGTCCGCGGGAACTATTCGATTTCACTCCTACCACTCATATCTGAGAGGCATTCCCCTATCCGCCACCTGGTGACGCGCTCTCTAGGGGTTTCAGGCTCCCCCGAGAGAACCTTTTTTTTTTTGGTTTTGTGCGTGGGGAGGAGGAAAATCCTCATGGATCCCTCAGACCCGCGTCAGAGGGTATGTCAGACTTTTACTGACTAAAAACCCCCTCCCGTGATGTTTGAGTCACACCGTTTCACGAATCACGTAGAATCTATCTTCACGAAACCCGGAATCGAAATAATTTCTTCCTCGTCGTACAGCCAGTTGTTATAGGCTCTGTTCGGCTTGTCGCTTTCGCTCGTCTTCTTCTTTCTTGGTCAGTTTTAGCACAACCATATTCTGGACCGCGTTCCACCTTTCTTCGGAGGTCAGCATGCCGCCGACGACATTTTGAGGTGTAAATGGGCCGTCGGCTTTTAGGATCCGGAATTGTGTCCATTCGGGACAGATGAACAGCGTGTGCTCCGCTGTGTCGGGTGCTTCGTAGCAATATGTGCATTCGGGAGACGCAATCTTCCCTATTCTCGCTAGATATGAATTGAAACACCCGTGCCCCGTTTGAGCCTGGGTTAGATGGTAGCAGAGCTTTTCCATGCTGCCTTTGGAACTACTCCGCAATGTGTGGAATTAGTGTGCGGGTCCATTGGCCGGTGTGTGCGGCTTTCCACTCTATTTGCCACTGCCCGATTAACGCCTCCCGGTTGGCGGTTTTTTGGGACGCGAAGTTGTAATTTGCGACCCTTTCTGCCACCATCAGATTAATTGGTGGTATGCTCGCCAATACCAGTATGGCGCTCTCGGACACCGTTCTATATGCACAACATATTCTTATGGCCATTGTTTAATTACATTAAAACATACATGCAAAAGTGTTACAGTTTTAAATAGGAAGTGCAAAATAAACATTATAATATTATAAGTGCAATAGTGCAAAATAGACAGTATAAGTGCAATAATACAAAAACTATTATTAAATTGTCCTAGATTTAGTTTAATGTGCAACTATGCAATTGTAAATTCATGTATATAAAGAATTGAATTTTTTAATAAAACAAGTATTAGCTCAAGCGTCGTGCCTGCAGTTAATTACTCCACCCCTTAATCTCTTCGGAATTATACATAATTTCGTTGAGATGGTTCTTCGAGCAATCTAACGAACAAGCAGCGTCAGAAGAATTACATTCAACAAACAATCATCAAGGCCCACCAGGAGACATCAGCAACAACAAACAATCATCAAGGCCCACCAGGAGCCATCAGCAACAACAAACAATCATCAAGGCCCACCAGGAGCCATCAACAACAACAAAAAAATCATCAAGGCCCACCAGGAGTCATCAGCAACAACAAGCAATCATCAAAGCCCACCAGGAGCAATCAACAAGAAATAAATCAAGGTCCACCAGGAACCACTCACAGCAGCAAACAATCAACAAAGCCCACCAGGAGCAATCAACAACAAAATAAAACAAGGTCCACCAGGAGCCATTCGCAACAGCAAACAAGAAAATATCATTCGAGTTCATCAAAAAACAAAGCAGCTACCAAAGCCAAGCCACTTCCAAGAAAATAAACAAACATAGAAGACAATCTACAAAGCCAGGTCTCTCCCAAGAAACCAAAATCAAACAAGAGATGAGTGAAGACGAAAAAATTAAAAAAGCCAACGCACTAGCACTCGAACAAGAAGATATTGGAAAGAAGATAGTAACAATACTAACAAACGCCAAAAAAGATAGTTCAAGCAGAAAAACAGAAGAATACATCCAGCAAAGGGAACAAGTCCTAACTAAACTAATACAAGAAGCAAAAGAAAATCATAAGAAAATTCAAGAGTTAGAAATACCACAACATACGTATACTGTCAGCAATTATTTTGAAAAAATCAAACAAAAATACGAAGAAACCGTCAATTATTTGAAACGTGCCAAAAAGCTGAAAAATTTACAACTACGAAAAGAGAAGATAAAAATAAAATGGAGACAAACGAAACACCTCAAACAATGCGCATCAGAACACTAAAAGGCAAAATAAGAAACCTAAACAAAACAATCGAAATTACAACAGGAAAATTATCAGAAAACAAGACAAAAATTTTCTACAAGATACTACAGGAACAATTGCAAACAGATTGGAAATCCATCAATGGACTTCACGACGAGATAATTGGATACGAACAAGAATACGAAAATCAAGAGCTTGAAGAAATCAGAGAAAAATACTACGAAATAATGGAAGAACTGGAAATCAAGATAAATCAAGCATCAACAAACAAACCAAACATTAAATTACTACAAATAGAACTACCGTATTTCAACGGAGGTTATGAAGCCTGGAGTACGTTCTACGACATCTTTCAAAAAGTAATACATGACAACACAGCAATAACCAAAACTGAGAAGATGCAATATTTGAAAACACATGTCCGAGGAGAAGCTAGCAGGTTAATTCAACATCTATTAATTGTCGAAGAAAATTACGATTCAGCGTGGGAAATATTAATCAAGAGATATCAAAACAAGAGATTAATCATCAATAAATTAATGGATCAGATAACCAATCTACCAATAATGCAATATGAGAATATTAAACAACTTCGTCAGATACACAACACTGTTCACGAATGTTTAAAAACCATTGAAAACCAAGGAATTGCAGTTGAAAATTGGGGTCCAATGATCGAACATTGGGTCAGTCAAAAATGGGATCCAGAAACAAACAGGATATATGAACAAACCATATCAAATAATCATGAAGTTCAAACGTTAACGTCGCTACAAGAATTTTTAGAAAAAATATGTCAGTCAATCGAATCTACGAATACAAGATGCAATTATTACCAAACAAGAAATACGATGGTCCCAAATTACACTCAGAAATTCGCCTACCAATCAAGATGTATCTGTTGTAACGAACAACATAAAATTTTCGAATGCAGCAAATTCAGAAGCATGAGTCCAGCGGAAAGAAAAACAGTCATTAAAGAAAACAGGGGATGTTTCAATTGTTTAAAAGAACACGCCTTTGCACAATGTTTAAGTAAATCAAGTTGCCGCATTTGTGAAAGAAAACATAATACATTGTTACATAAAGAATGGGAAGCACCGTCAGCTACAAGATACACTAATTCAAAACCAGCACCAGCATCTGCAAGACAATGGAATACAAATCCAGGACCAAGACAATTTAAGATAAATCCAGAAACATCAAGAGACCAGCCATCGCCTGAGTACTCAAGACAAGTCATTCCAAAGACAGAAGTTTCAAATAATCAATTAACAAAAACAGTAGTGTTATTAGCAACAGCTTTGGTATGCACAAAATCGCAAGCAGGCAATACAGAATATTTACGAGTACTAATCGATTCCGGAAGTCAAACAGCGTTAATTAGTGAAGAAGCAGCACAACGACTAGGACATCCACGTCAAAGAATTGCAGCCGAAATATCTGGAATAAATGATGACAACCCAAAAAAGTCAATGTCAAGCATACAAACAATAATAAAGCCAAGATTTCCAAGTGAATTTTGGATAAATGTCAAGTTTTTGGTACTTCCAAAATTAACAAAAAGTCAACCTGATCAACATTAATTTAGAAGTCGAAATCGCTAAGTTATGGGAAAATAAAGTGCTAGCAGATCCAACGTTCAACAAACCTGGACCAATAGATGCGATTTTAGGAGCAGAAGAACTAGGTCATATCATAGAAAATGGCATTCAAAAAAGTAGCACGGGAATTTTAAGTCAAGAGACAAAATTGGGATGGATATTATCAGGTAGCATCCAACAAAAAACACAAAAACCTCTCGAAATAATCAGCATGATCAGTCGTTATGAAGAAGATAGAAACCTACAGAAGTTCTGGGAATTAGAAGAAATCGAGAACAAACAACCAATATCCAAAGAAGATCAGAAATGCGAAGAACACTATGAAAAGAACACAAAAGAAACAAGAACTTCATTATCGGCAAGAAAGCAAGCAGCACCAAATACAAGTTCAACCATAATAATGATGTTATTACTTCTAATTATAAATTTAATTACACCAAACAAAGCAACTTACAACATTACAACAATGGAATCTGGTATATACGTAGAACATTTAGGCAGTGCAATGGTTGAAAGAGGAATATTTCAAGTAGAAATGAAATACAGTTTACAAAAACTAAGTGAAGACGTGACATCAGTAAAACAAGTGGTAAATAAATTTGAACAACTTTGTAACACTACAAAAGAATTAAATCCGAGTACAAATTGCGATATACTTACTCATCATTTAAAAGAAGGCCAACGAAAAATGACATGGATTAACGAAGGGTTGCAAAAGGAGCAAAATTACAGAAGAAAAGAAGAGGATTTCTAGGTGAAGTCATGACATCGATATTTGGAGTCAACGATGAAGTGTATAAAGATATAGACGAATTGGACAAAATCAACAGGAACTAAGAAAATTGGCAAACCATCAAACAAAATCATGATATCAGCATTATCTACATTTAATGACACGGAAGTAAGAATAAACCAGCAATTAGAACACTTTCAAACAAAAATAAATCAAGCAGTCATGGCAATTCAAGAATGGGAAAAATACCAAGGTCACGAAAGACTTGAAATACAGATCTTAAGTTCATTTCAAGTTGCAAACAATTATATTTTGGAGACATGTGAATATTATTCGAAGATCATGATGGTAACTTTTGACGCGGCAGCTTACATGAATTAATATCGCCAATTCATGTAAACAAAATTTTAGAAGAAGCACAAAGGAAGATTGATTCAGCATTACAAATCATAAAAATTTTATAAGTAAAACAAAGGTGGAAAAGATGAAACGCATATTCACATATTCAGTCAATTCAGATTAGTTGGGATAAATAAATTCACGATGATGAAGATAACTCCAGTGCCATCAAGAAGAGGAAACAGTTCAACGTTTTGGATCACAGACGTTCCAAACACATTCGTCGCAGTGGATTACAACAATCAGTTGTATTTTGAATGCAATAATGAAGAATTCAAAGACGCAATAATAATATCAAAGAACAGTTGGATTTACTCTCCAGTTACGATCAAAAACTTAGAAACTACTCCAAATTGCATCATCGATCAACTTTATCAACGTCCAAACCCGATTAGTTGTAATACATTACAAACAACTATTAATACTACAATATGGAAACAATTATACACACCAAATGCATGGATGGTGGTGTCACCAACGCCAGTGGTATGTGCAGTTAGTTATAATGAAAAAACGTCAAGACGTATTAATCAATCGCACAAGCATAATCCAGTTATCACAAGAGTGCATCATAAAAACAAAACATAATGTTATAACCCCGCAAAAAGTGAATACGGTGCAAATATTAGGGTCATACCACAAATATATGCCAGTGAACAACAATACAATTCTATCTCAGAAGATACAACCATTACAAGTGTTAGAACCGGTTCTCAAACATTCGGACGACCTCAGATATTTAATCAACAGTCAACAAGACATATCACAAGAACTTAACGATTATCATTGGAAGCAAATTCAACATCATTCACTAATGTCAAACATTTTTACAGGAATCATCGTTACAATGATTATAGGATGCATGTTAACTATCTACCATTGTTGGAGAAAAGGGGAAACAATCAAGCACAACAAAACGCCAAACAAATGAAGATCGAACAAGCAAAGGCAGGACAACCACAGAGATGGTAGAACTTCAACCCCTATAACTTCAAATTGGGGGTGCCAGAATGTTTAATTACATTAAAACATACATGCAAAAGTGTTACAGTTTTAAATAGGAAGTGCAAAATAAACATTATAATATTATAAGTGCAATAGTGCAAAATAGACAGTATAAGTGCAATAATACAATAGTATATTACAGTACTAGTGAAGAAAGCACGTGTTTCGCTCACGCATGGGCCAGTTTACACACGAGGCGCTAGCCGAGTGTGGAATGGCTCATAAGTAAGCGAATTCGTTTCTTCACGAGTGCTGTATAGCGTTTTGTTTGATCCTGCGATTGAAACGTTACTAAAAACTATTAAATTTTATTAATAATAGTATATTATTTAATGAGTGTATAATGTAGGCCATATTACACGAGAATTGTTTACAACACGAGCGAACGCAGTGAGCGAGTGTTGTAATTATTCGAGTGTAATATGGCCCATTATACACGAATTGAATACTATACTTTATCTTCGACTGTTAAACAATAATTATTTTATCTACAACTGCATTATTTAATTATCTAAGTTTTATCGTGCTTATTAATTTTCAAATATCAAAGTTGCCATGGTTGTTAAAGAAACAAACTTAAATTAAAGTCAATATGTAAACGTAAACGTGTTTTGTGCGTAAAATTTAATTTTGGTCAAGAATGTCTACAGAAGGGAGTGAAGATGATATGCAGTGTACTCCTCCAAATATTAAAAAGGCAGCAAAGGAAACGTCTTTGAATTTGTTACCTGAAAAATCAAAGACAAATTACGAAATTGTTTACAATAGCTTCAATGAATGGCGGTTAAAGAATAAAACTTCCTCTTTTTCTGAAGATACTGTGCTTGTATACTTTAAGGAAATATGTACAAAATATCAATAAACAGAAATTTCCAAGAGCCGTGGAATATGAATTCATATTCCACTAGTGTAATATGAACTAAATTATGTATCGATGGTTACGCATATAATAACACTATTGTTTAACAGTCGTAGATAAAAATTATTTATTTAATATAAATATGTAAATCAAGGTAGATAGTATATATTGCGTTGCTATGGTTTGTGTAAACAAAAATAAAACATTCGCAAATTAATTAATTTGTAAAAGTTAAAATCGTGTTTAATGTTTGAAAATATGGAGCAAGAAGACGATATTATTGTGCCTGAAGACATTTTGAAAGAAGCTGATGACATAACATTTAGTATACTGCCTGCAAAATCTAAAGCAAGGTACTTAAAAGAACTAGAAAAATTTCGTGATTGGATGAAATCAAAAAATGTATTTGTTGTAAAGGAGGAAGTTATTTTGGCTTATTTTAATGGTTTAATACAAAAGTACGCGCCTCCTTCTTTGTGGTCTACATACTCGATGTTGAAATCGACCTTATTTGTTTTGAGAAAGTAGATATTAGCAAGTAAGTTTCAAAGAGCTAAATTTTCAAAATTACTTAATGTAATCATGTGAATAATTTGTAGGTTTAAAATGTTGATAGCTGTTTTGAAAAGTAAATCGAAAGGATATCAACCAAAAAGGCGAAGACGTTTGATCAAAAGATGTGGAGATGTTTATCAACGAAGCTGCCGATGAGACGTTCTTGTTTTTGAAAGTAGTTACTATAATGGGAGTTATGGGGCCTGTAGGTGCGATGAACTAGTCAATCTCAAAACAACTGACATAGAAGATAAGGAAATTTATTGGTCGTCAAAATTTTAAAACCAAAATTACAATCTCGTTGTTTTTGAACAAGTTGAAGGAAAGATACATTAAAGGGAAATTTATCGCAAATATGAGGTTGCGCCCTTAGCTCTTGGTGAAGGAAGTTCTTTGTGTTATCGCTGAAATGTACAGTGCAACCAGAGGTAAAACACATTAGAAAAAAATTTATAGCGAAATTTAAACCTGAAAGATCCCCATTTATATACAGGACATTGTTTTCGCCGAACATCGGCAACGTTTTTAACTAATGCCTCTGCAGATATTTTAACACTTAAACGGCATGGAGGTTGGCGTTCTTCTTTGTGGCGAAAGTTATGTAGAAGATTCGCTGACAATAAAAGAACGGGAAAATAACTAACACCGAGTGCAAAACACCTGTAAAAAATTCGTATACAAGTAAAGCAACAGAAGGTACTATGGAAGCTACTGAAGATCAATTTTCTGTTGCTGGTACCTCTGGTACGTTTGGTTTAAATAACCCTACTTTAAATAATTGTACTGTTAATTTTCATGTTAATAAATAAATGTGTTATGTAGATTACATCGTAATTTGTTTATATTTCATAGTTTTCCTAGTTTCAGCGAAAAAAGAACGGGCAACATTGTTCATACAGCGAGTGGGCGAAAGTAAATTACCACCACTACTTTCGCCCACTCGTTGTCATAGAAATAATTTGTGTGAGCAAAACAAATACTTTCAAGCAGCGTAACTAAGCAAGAAACAACATATTTCTATGGCAGGATTAAACAAAAACTATTATTAAATTGTCCTAGATTTAGTTTAATGTGCAACTATGCAATTGTAAATTCATGTATATAAACAATTGAATTTTTTAATAAAACAAGTATTAGCTCAAGCGTCGTGCCTGCAGTTAATTACTCCACCCCTTAATCTCTTCGGAATTATACATAATTTCGTTGAGATTAATTAGCCATTTTTCTTTGAGTTTTAAGAAATATGTTGCGATATTTGGCCACCCGCATTGCCTCCGACCATATTGGCGCTCCGTAAAGTAGCACGGAGTGTACCACCGACGACAGGACTCTGCGTTTGGTGGTGTTTGGGCCCTGGATGTTTGGCATCAGTCGCGACAAGGCCGTATAGCTCTTTTCGGCCTTTTGCGCAACCTTGGTGACATGGTGCGCAAAGGTGAGACTTTTGTCCAACGTTATTCCTAATATGGTGACCATTTTACTTGTCGCGACCGTATGCTGGCCCACCATGATGGTCGGATTTCCCAACTTCTTTTACCGGTGACCATGAGAAGCTCGCACTTGTCTGGTTTCAAGCCTCGGTCTTCAATCCATTTTTGGATAGATTGGATCGCCGTGTTTACGTTTGCTTCCAGAGTTTCCACCGTCTTCGCCGCCGCGACGACGGTAACGTCGTCGGCAAAGGCCACTAGCTCCACACCCTCAGGCATGGTTAAATCTAGAACGCCGTCGTACATGGCATTCCACAGGGTCGGCCCTAAGACCGAACCCTGCGGGACCCCGCTGGTCACCTCCAACTTGGTGTTCAGTTGGTCTTTCTCTACGATAAGTGTTCTCGCGGTCAGGTAGCTTTTGACGACGTTTAACAGGCCAGATGTTATGCCTTTGTCTGTCAGAGCGCCAATTATATGTTCCCAATCCGCGGAATTAAAGGCGTTTTGAATGTCCAGCGTGACCAGCGCCACCACCTTTCTTGTCCGCCATGTACCGGCTCTTTCCTTTTGGACAGCGTTCAAGATGTATCTTAGGGCGTCGACAGTTGATCGCCCTCTCCGGAAGCCATATTGCCGATCGTTTAACACTAGCTCCCCGATTAGCCTTATTACGAAAATTTGATATTTTCAACGATTCCTAGGAATAATTATTGAAAATATTTAAATTTTTAATAAATTATTTTTAAATTATTGAATTTAATAGACTATTCAATTCACATGTCATCTGTTAAAAGTGGACTAATCAAAAAGCAACATTCGCAATTTCAGAGCCAACCGAAATGAATTATAGTGACAATTGCACTAGTGGAATTATATCGACAATTGCACTAGTGGTTCAAGTGACAATTTTATATATAAATACAAAACTTTGCGAATGACAAAAATTTGTTTACTGGTTGTAATGGAAATGAAATCATGTGCAGCTCAATTTTAAAATTATAATTTTTTGGAAAATGAATTTTGTGAATTGAATAGTCTCGAATACCATTCGTAGTCAAAGTTTAAGTAGACTATTTTTGAGGTGGTATCACTCATGTTCATTGCGCTTGTGAATAGCACTCGTGCTAACGCACTCGTGCTATTTGTACACAAGCGCAATAAATATTTGTGTACCACCTCAAAAATAATCGACATAACTTTGACTACTTGTGGTATTATAAATGAATATTTTAGAAATTATCAGCAATCCTTCAGATAATTTCACATACGCTTTGATAAATTATTAATACGTGGTCCGGCGTAAGAGAAGCGCGCAGGCGTGGCGAGCATAGCGGGCGGTGAGGGGCGAGTTCAAAGTCAGTCTAGAGAGATTATTCAGGCAGGGTAGACCGCTTGAGAGTAATTGGCAAAGTTTTTGCAAAATTGCTAGATATTGGTTTAATACGCGTAGTAACCTACAGTAGTGGGTAGTGTTAATTCAAACGCATGTTAGTTTTTTTTTCCGATCGCGTTGGCGGATCATTTCTTTTAGAAATTGGAAAATTTCGTGTTAAATGCAAATGGTTGGTTTGGAGCGTCATTTCAACCAATCTGTTTAATCTTGCGCAGACTGCAACTGCGCATTTTGGTTATATGCGCAACTACGTCACAGCATTATTATCTCCAAGTTTGTTTACGATCGAGGTTATCGTTATTTATTTTGGTTTGTCACAACGGCATTTGGATGGATAGTTACCATCAGGTTATTCGATCTCTCTACTTTCGTCACGATTCCGAGGAGGAATTTTTCATCACACCTTCGTTGATTGGAGACCTCAAAGCAACTGATACCATCAGACCGGAAGCCTTCAACAGGTGTTGTGCATGTGTGCGCTACTTGATCGCCAGTGTCAACTCCATAAGGAAAAATAAGCAGTTTCTAGAAGTACCATTTGTCTTACTACCAGTTGTAAACTTGCTGTTTGTACAAACGGGTAAGTCCTTTAACATAACTTTTATTAACTGCATTGAATTCGCTTCAATAATTTTTGAGCATCCGAAGAATCGGATTGTTAATTGTTTGGGTACGCACTGCGTGATCCTGTTACTTTCGATCCAACCGATTGCCAAGGGTTGGCTTTGTTTATATTTTGAACTCACAAATCAAGTGTTGATTTTCTTAATAAAGTTTATATCAATTGTTCGACCGATTTTTATTACTAGAGAGCCCCTAGGAACTGAACTTACGACTCTTACTGACCGCTTTAGCACACAGTTGGCTTTACCATCGAGGCATTCACAAAATAAATTTTGTGAGAATAGGTCGTTTGCCCTTCTGGCTATCGATCTTTTCATCAGCCTGTGGTGTAACAACTTTTCATACAGTTTGGCCGTTGAGTTTAAGAGGCATATGGGCCTGTATGATGAGGGGAGGTCGAGCGGCTTCTGTCCTTTTCTTATGATAACCAGCTTGGCTTCTTTATAGATGTTCGGAAAGTTACCAAGCTGGCCACATCTGTTTATGACTTGAAAATCCGGGGCCGGGTGGGCCTCCACCCTCTCTATTTTATAATCACTATTTTATAGCCCATGCCCCAGATATCTTCGTCAACTTGACTGATGATTTTCGTCCAGCAGTGTTTTTGGCTTCGTTCGATCAAGATGGTCATCGTTTTCCTTGCCGATGTTAGAGATCTTTGTGTATCCTCGCTTTGTTGTTTGTCATGTCCTATCGCTTCCCTATGTAACTTTCTGCGGATTTTGTTACATTCCAATTTTTTCAGAGCGATATCGTCATTCCACCAATACGCTCCTCTCCGTTTCGCGTAAGTTCTTCTTTTAGGCATATACGGAAGAGGGCGCTGGCGAGCTGCTGTGGGGATTCGATGTTTTGCGAGAGGACTTCTTCGCTTTTTGCTTGTAGTCTAGCTTCGTCGAGTTTCTTGATGTTCCATCCTTGTGTGGTTTTTTGCGGGGGGATCGGCGACCTGATTTCAAAGGCAATATACCTGTGATCGCTCGCCGTCTCCTCGTCTAGAACTCTCCAGTTTTGGATCTTTGGTTGGAGGTGGGGGGTGGCAAAAGTGACGTCAAGTATCGACGACGCCCTCCCCTGACGAAAGTGGGAGTTTCTCCTGTGTTGACCACCTCCAGGCCCGCCACCGCCAAGATCTCACCTCGTAGGTCTTCGGTGTTGCACCCCCATTCTGGAGACTTCGCGTTGAAGTCCCCACCAATGACTATGTGGCCCTCGGTACTGCGCACCGTCTCCGTCATCTCGTCGATGGCGGCTTGGAATTGTTGGGGAGTGCAGTTTGGGGTAATATAACAACTGATTAACGTGTATTTTAGGTACTTCACCCAAACGAAACACTCCCCGCCGCCCCATTTTTCGACCCTTCCACTGTTGGGGGCCCAAATCGCCGCCTTCCCCGTGTTACTTGACCACCAATGATCCGGCAGGCGATTGGGCTCGCTCACCAGAACCACGTCTATACCTCGACCCCGAGAGAACCTAACCTTTTTTTTTTGTTAGAGGAAGGGGGAAATCTTCAAAAGACACCACCCCGATGTTATTGGGTGGTAGTGTGGGATTACTACCCACTAAAACCCCCTCCCTATTTCCACGCTTGGGGCACGTGTACCTGTTATACACACTAACACGTGCCCCGCGTGTGGCCCCCAAAAGGGGCGCTGCCCAAATGCAGATGCAGCCTAGCTCTGCAGCAAAAGCCTTTCGGCCCGCTGCAACTCTCGCTCTTGCTGGTCTTTCCTGGAGAGAATGCTGTTGACAAAGTGGTCAACAGAGAGAACCTTTTTTTTTTTTTTTGCGAAGGAAGGTGTGAAATCCTCATGGATTCCCCAGACCCGCGTCTGGGGATATGCCAGACTCTTACTGGCTAAAACACACCTCCCTTGATGGAATTGCGTACGTAGAAATACACGCATTGGCATGTGCACCGCTTTAGCACTATTGCTCCATACCGCTGATTTTGAATTGTGGCTTACGCCACTCGCAACAGTTGTCGCCATTTTGGGAGCTCGGCTATGTCTCGCGTTGTCGGTCCCTCTCATCTGATTCTTTCTTCCTCAGAATCCTCTCTATCATGAGCTGAATGCTCCGCCATCTGTCTTCGGAGGACAGCATCTCGTCCACTAGGGTTTTTAGTGACAGCGTCCCCCCCACTCCCGTCCGCTCGGCCGACCACTCCGGGCAATGGAAAATCGTGTGATCTGGGGTATCGTCCTTCTCCGCGCAATAATTGCACGAAGGCGACCCCGCCCTGCCGATCTTGTGGAGGTAGTTGTTAAAACATCCATGCCCGGTCATGGCCTGGGTGAGGTGGAAGGACAGCTCTCCGTGGGCGCGCCCAATCCATTTTTCGATCGAGGGGATAAGCCGACGAGTCCACTCCCCCTTCCCTGACATCGTCCATCGAGCCTGCCACTCCCCCATCAGTTGCTCTCGATGTATTTTCCTGCAGCCCTTAAGCTCATAGTTGCGGCCGCGCTCGACCGCCAACAGGTCGATCGGGGGCAACCCCGCCAATACAAGCAACGCATCTCCCGACACCGTCCTGTAGGCGCAGCACACCCTGAGCGCCGCCTTCCTCTGGACTCTGGAGATCTTGAGGCGATAATCCTGCACCTCCATCGCCCCCACCCAGATGGGTGCCGCGTAGAGGAGCACCGAGTGAACTACCGCCGCCAGCACCCGCCTCTTAGCGGTGTTCGGTCCGCCCTCGTTTGGCATAAGTCGACTGAGGGCCGCACATGTTTTTTCTGCGCTCGCCGCCACTCTTGAAAGGTGTTCCGCATAACACAGCCGCCTGTCTAGTGTCACGCCCAAGGTCTTCAGGGCGGCCTGTGGCTCGACGATATGGGAGCCGAGTTTAAACAGGACTTTTGAGAGTTTCCTCCGGCCAGTCAGCAGAGTCGCCTCCGTCTTGCTGGGCACCAACCCCAACCCCTTTTCGGTCATCCAGCCCTCCACCATCTGCATGGCTAGGTTAGCCTTCTCCATTAACTCACCCTCTGTCTTTGCCACCACGATCATGTTTATGTCGTCGGCGAAGACGACCAGTGACGCCCTCCGGGAGGGCAGCCGCAGGACTCCGTCATATTGAACATTCCAGAGCTGTGGACCGGACACAGAGCCCTGGGGAACGCCGCTGGTGGTCTTAAGGATGGTTGTAAGACTTCGTTCCTGCACCAGGACTGTCCTATCCGAGAGGTAGTCCTTAAAGACGTTTAGTAGATATGGCTCAATGTCCCTCCTCTCCAGCTCCTCAACTATGTGCCTCCATCCGGCCGACCCAAAGGCGTTTCGAACGTCCAAGGTTATCAGCGCCACCAATCTTCTGGTGCGCCAGGTGCCGGATCGCGCCTCCTTTGCGACGTCAACGATCTTCCGGACGGCGTCCACCGTCGAGCGGCCCTTGCGGAAGCCGAACTGGTCTGGACTCAGCCCCCCTTTGACGGCGAGCCCCCCGGCCAGCCTGGCGGTCAGGAGGCGTTCGTACAGTTTAGACAAGTTGTTCAAAAGACATATAGGTCTGTACGAACTTGGCTCCTCCAGCGGTTTGTCCCCCTTCCTGATCAGAACCAATCTCGCCTTTTTCCAACCGACCGGGAAGCTCCCCGCCTTCAGGAGGCCGTTCAGCACCCTCAAGATGGTTTCCGGGTGCCTTTCCGCAAATGTTTTGATCACCTTGGTCGGCACCCCGTCCGGGCCCGGAGCCCTGCCCGTCGCCATCCCCCGAAGAGCGGCCCCAAGCTCGTCCTCGGTAAAAAGGGGTATCTCGTCCACCTTTTCTTTTTCCCACTGGATGGCAGTGTGGGCCGGAAACAGAGTGTCGATGATACGTTCCAGTCTCTCTTTGGTGAGGCCAGGAATGTTACGTTTGGCCAATCTGCCAGTGACGATCCGATACCCCTTCCCCCACACGTCGGAATCCAGCTCCTCGAGGAGCTTTTTCCACGCGTTTTTCTTGCTGGCCGCGACAGATCCCGCCAGCCTTTTCTTGGCCAGGTTTAGCTCGAACCGGACTTCCTCGGCACCCCCGCTCTGGCTACTCAGACGTCTTCGGTACTTTTTCCTGATGGTTTGGCACTCCCTACGAAGAGCCGCGATCTCCTTGGACCACCAGTGTACCGCCCCCAGGTGTTTGTGGGTCTTCTCCGGCATGGATGCTTTGCAGATGGACAGCAACGCTTCGGTAAGATCTTCCACCGTAGATATTGGATGGAGTGCCGCCTTGTCCGCCGCCATTTGGGCTTTGTCCCTATCGAATTTTCGTTCGTTCCAGGTCTTCGCTTTGCCCGCCGCCGGTAACGATGCCGGTATCCGCCGCCGCTCCTCGACCACAAACTGAATGTAGTTATGGTCGCTGCCTGTCTCGACGTCGAGGACCCTCCAGTCTCTGATGGAATGCTGGAGGTCGGGGGAGACGAATGTGACGTCCACAATGGATTTGGAACTCCCCCTCTCAAACGTTGGCCTGTCTCCGACGTTCGCGACCTCGAGGCTCAGCGACGCCATCACCCATGACAACGCATCCCCCCTACTGTCACCAACCTCGCAACCCCACTCTGCGCACTTAGCGTTAAAGTCGCCGCCCACAATGGCGGGGGGGCTCCGCCCCCCAATGCCTCGCGCCAGCTCGTCCAATGAGTCGCTAAATTCGGACGAAGTCGCGTTTGGGGAGAAATAACAACTAAAGTACGTTATTCCCCCCCTCTCCATCCAAACAAAGCACCGACCGGAGCCATGCTCCCCCACCTCGCCCCAGTCTGCCGACCACAACGCCGCGTCGCCATTACTGTTCAGCAGCCAGTTTTCCGCCGCTGCGCGAGCTTTGTTCGGCTCGCTTGCCAGTATCACCCGCGTCTGTTCTTTTCTCGCCGTTTGACTCAGGAGGTCGTGCGCCAGCTTTGCGGTGTGGAGGTTTACCTGTAGAACTGGTCCCCCCGCCCTTTCCGCTGTCGCACTCTCTCGCGAGATGTTCGGCCTTCTTGCATTCCCAGCAGGTTTTTTCCGTGCTCCTGCCGCGACAATTCCAGCCCCCGACCCTGTGGCCGAACTTTCCACAATCTTCACAGTACTGGGACTTGCCGCAATCTCTGGACAAGTGCCCCCTCTCACAGCAGTTCCAGCACTTATCCAACCTATCCCGTCTTCGGCACTGCCCTGTGTCATGATCGGAGGCCCAGCACTTAAAACAGCGGTAATGTCTCCTGATCCTGCATGCGCAGCTCAAGCCGATCTTAACCTTGACCGCTTTCAAAAGTTTCTCCGCCCCCACTGGATCTGCCTCCACCGTGGCCATCTTCGTTCCGCTGTAGGCCCCAACCAGGGACCGAAGGACAATAGATCCCTCGGCCCCGGTAACCGCCCGCAGCGCCGCCATCACGTCCTCCTCATTGGAGGTGGCGTCAATGTGTCGCACCTGCAACACTATTGCGTTACTCAGCTTGGGCCCCGTTCCAGCCGTTGAGCGGACCTTCGGCTCCCAAATACGCCCTCAAGTTGTTTGCAGAGGGCGGTCACTTTTTCCGGGATCTTTCCGTCTACCTCGATAAGGAGGTTTCCCTCTTTAGTTTGGCGAGCCTTAAGAATCGCCTCTGCGGTCCCTTCCGTAACCACTTCCCTTACTTTCTTCAGCTCCTTCTCAAACTGAGCGCCTTTAGTGAGCTCTACTATTAAGGCCGGCCGCCTCCGCGGATATTTGCTTGGGGGCGGCGGCGGAGGCGGAGGCGGCGCCGGCGGCACCCGATCTCGCTTCTTCTTGGGCCCGCGCGGCGCCACCGTTACCCAACCTCCATCGGTGCCGCTGCCGCCGACCTTCTCTCCCGTCACGGCGGCGACCTCAGATGCCCCGCCGCCGCCAGCTCCCCGGCCCTGATGGTATTCGCCGCTTCGGCAAATGTTGTGGGAGTTGCTGTGGGAACCACGCCGCCGCTTATCTTATCCTTGTGATCCGTTGTGACCGGCTCGGCCAGCGGCGTCGGAAGCACCCTCGTGTCTGTCGCCCGCGTCTTCGTCTGTCTCGCCGTCGGCGGCACGGCCCCGCCCGGTGGCGACGATGGAGGCGGCTCCGTCCAAGGTTTGGGGTTAGACAATTCCCCCAACCTGATGGTGATGGTGCCCACATACTGCATCAGTATGTGGAGGGAGCTTTTGACCTCCTGCATCTCGTCCCGCAGCGCGACCCGCCACGAGGCCTCGAGCCGAGTCGCAGCCTCGCTAAGAGATCTTGTCTCTTGCGGCAGGGTCTTTAATCCCTCCACCAGCGGCTGAGCGAGCTCCCACTTTTCCAAAAGCTTGGTAACTTTAGCCCGAAGAAGCCCCGTCTCTTCCACATCCGTCATTGGGAGGCTGGTGTTGAACTCCGATTCGTTCATCCGCCGCATTGCCTCCGCCATCTCCTGCAGCCTGGTGTCCTGGCGCAGCAGTAGCCCATTGGAGGCGTCCAGCCTTTCCGCCTGGGCTTTGGCACTCTCTGCGATCTCTGCCGATATATTTCTTATCGGCCTCACTACTTCGGCCTCCAAGCCGTCAAGCCTTTCGCTCAACCTCTGGAAATCCACCCGAAGGTCGTTGTACCTCTTTTCCTGAGCCTCAATGAACTTGTTTTGCTCGCCTTGAGCCGCTTCTCTTTTTTTCCTCTCGACTGCGTATATTGTTTGAAGAGACTGAAGGCTCCTCGTGTACGCGGTCTTGACCTCTCGCGCCGTGTTCCGATGTTCTGGCTTCCGCAGCAGTTCCTCTGCCTCTGCCAACAACTCGGCAATGGTGATTTCCATGTCTTCCGACAGAGGACACGGCCTCTCAAACGTCGGGTGCCCGCGGGCGAGCACCCGCGGATCTTGTAGTCATGACCTTGAGGCCCGCCTTTCGCTTACTACCCAGCGTTCTCGTTGACTTCGATTCGTTACCTTTCTCGTTAGCCTTTATCTTGCCTGATCCGTCAATTATTCCAGTGTCCAAGGACGGCTCGGCCTGGTCTACCGCCGATTCCGTCAAGCAGTCTCCGGATGACGGTCGTGTGTGTCGCCTGCTCTCCTACGGACATGCACGACCGGTACTGGGGATCCGACCCCCTGCACCGTAGATTTTTTTTCCCTTGTTTTGTTCTCCATGTTTGTGAGTTCTGGAGATTTTTAGAGAGCCTTCTACTCTCTGTTGCCATTAGGGACGTCCGTACTCTCCCGGACGCCATTCAGCCTTCAGCGCGGCTCCGTCCACTTTGGCTTTAGAGGGAGACTGATGTTCGTCTCCAAACGAGTACCTCTCACGTTGGCCTTGCGGACTTCCCCCCTCCACCGGGAATTTCACCCGATCTCGGAGAGTCCTCCACAAGTTACCAGGGACCACCACGGGGAGGTGTGCGTAGAACAGAGAGAACCTAACCTAACCTAACTTTTTTTTTTGTACGTTGGGAGTGGGGGAAATCTTCAAAAGACACCACCCAGATGTTGTGGGTGGTAGTGTCAGATTTTTTACTGACTAAAATCCCCACTCCCATCGAAGTGCCGGGATTCGTCGGAACATTCCTTCCGCACACTTCGGGCCTCAGGCACTGGCTACGTTGTAGCCCCTAGACTTTCTCGTTGGCTTGTGCTTGTCGCTGGTCCTTTTCTTTGTCCCTGACAATCTTTTTTGCCATGGCCTCCACCGCCGTCCAGTTCTCCTGACATGCGAGCATAACCCTATCAGGTTGTCCGGGGACAGAGGCTCGCATATGGCGGTTTCGGCTTGTCGGCGCTGCTCGAGCCACCGGCGGCACTCAAAGAAGGTGTGGAACACCGTGTCTTCCTCTCCACAATACGGGCAGTTGCTAGTCGCTGCCTTCTTAAAGCGAAACAAATATTCCTCAAAACATCCGTGGCCCGTGAAGAGCTGGGTAGTCTCGTAGGTTAGCTCTCCGTGGGCTCTGGTGTACCACCCCTCTATTTCTGGGATCAGCCGGTAAGTCCACCTGCCTCTCGGGCTCGCGTCCCACCTCCCCTGCCATACGCACAGAGATTGTTCTCGCAGTTCCGTGATAGTAAAGGGAGCCTTATCAAATTTGCGCTTGCGCTCCATGGCCGTTAGGTCGGCGGGGACGAGAGATGACAGTACGAAGAGAGCGTCCGTCGAAGTCGTCCTGTATGCCCTAGCTATTCTAAGGGCCATCCTCCTCTGGACTCGGAGAAATTCTCCGGTGTAGCTGGCGTACCTCAGTAAGTCCTCCGCCCATATGGGAGCCCCGTAGAGCATTATCGACTCCGCTACAGAAGCCAGGACACGCTTCTTTGGCTCCGATGGGCCTCCCAGATTGGGAAGGAGGCGGGAGATCACCGACGTCGCCCTTAGCGCCCTTGCGGCCGCTTGCCGGATATGTTCCCGGAACGACAGGTTACGGTCGATTTGGACTCCCAGGATTTTCACAGACTCGGTGGGGTGGATGGTAGTATCTTCCACCTGGATGTTGATTGGAGAATGGAGCCTCCTCCGACAGACCAGGACGGCCTCCGTCTTTTCGGGAGCTATGGATAGTCCCCTAACATTTAGCCATTGGCTTATTGACGCAATAGCCTCGTTTGTCTTATTGACTAGATCTTCTTCCGTCTTCGAGAAAACCACGATTGTCAGGTCGTCCGCAAAGCCAACTATGTCTACCCCCGGTGGAACCAGCAGCCACAAAACACCGTCATAACTGATGTTCCATAAAGTCGGCCCGAGCACCGAACCCTGTGGAACACCTCCGCTCATGCGGAATCTAACAGTCCTACCTGCTTCACACGCTGTGATCAAGCGGTTATCAAAATATGACGCTAATAGACCCCGGAGGTGTGGGCTAATGTCCTTCGCCTTCAGCTCTATCAAGATGTCACCCCAGCGCACCGTGTTAAAGGCGTTCCTGATGTCCAAAGCCACCACCAGTGGAAACAGCCTTGTGCGCCAAGTGCGCAAATCCTGCGATCCTGGTGTTAAAAAAACTAGTAAATGTATATAAACTTAATTAAAAGTATACATTTCCGATGAATTTTCAAAATTTAAAGTTTTGTAGCAAGAAGACAAAAGCTAAAAGAGGTATTTGCTTCTAATTTGTGTTTATTATCGCAATCCTGCGATCCTGGTGTTATAAATGTATAAAAACTTAATTAAAAGTATACTTTTCCGATGAATTTTCAAAATTTAAGGTTTGGTAGCAGGAACACAGAAACTAAAAGAGGTATTTACTTAGAATTTGTGTTTATTATCGCAATCCTGCGATCCTGGTGTTATAAATGTATAAAAACTTAATTAAAAGTATACTTTTCCGATGAATTTTCAAAATTTAAGGTTTTTTAGCAAGAACACAGAAACTAAATGAGGTATTTGCTTAGAGTTTGTGTTTATTATCGCAATCCTGCGATCCTGGTATTATAAATGTATAAAAACTTAATTAAAAGTGTACTTTTCCGATGAATTTTCAAAACGCAAGGTTTGGTAGCAGAAACAAAGAAACTAAAAAGAGAGAAGAAGCTTAGAATTTCTGTTTATTATTGCAATCCTGCGATCCTGGTGTTATAAATGTATAAAAACTTAATTAAAAGTATACTTTTCGATGAATTTTCAAATTTAAGGTTTTGTAGCAAGAACACAGAAACTAAAAGAGGTATTTACTTCCAATTTGTGTTTATTATCTCAATTCTACGATCTTGGTGTTATAAATGTATCAAAATTTAATTAAAAGTATACTTTTCCGATGAATTTTCAAAATTTAAGCTTTTTTGGCAGAACACAGAAACTAAATGAGGTATTTGCTTAGAGTTTGTGTTTATTATCGCAATCCTGCGATCTTGGTGTTATAAATGTATCAAAATTTAATTAAAAGTATACTTTTCCGATGAATTTTCAAAATTTAAGCTTTTTTGGCAAGAACACAGAAACTAAATGAGGTATTTGCTTTAATTTGTGTTTATTATCTGCAATCCTGCGATCCTGGTGTTATAAATGTATAAAAACTTAATTAAAAGTATACGTTTCCGATGAATTTTCAAAATTTAAGGTTTAGTAGCAAGAACACAGAAACTAAAAGAGATATTTGCTTAGAATATGTTTTTATTATCGTAATCCTGCGATCCCGGTGTTATAAATGTATAAAACTTAATTAAAAGTATACTTTTCCGAGGAATTTTCAAAATTTAAGGTTTGTAGCAGAACACAGAAACTAAAAGAGGTATTTAGCAATTTGTGTTTATTATCGCAATCCTGCGATCCTGGTGTTATAAATGTATAAAAACTTAATTAAAAGTATACTTTTCGATGAATTTTCAAAATTTAAGGTTTGTAGCAGAACACAGAAACTAAAAGAGGTATTTGCTTAAATTTGTGTTTATTATCGCAATCCTGCGATCCTGGTTAAAATGTAAAACTTATTAAAGTATATTCGATAATTTTAAATTTAAGCTTTTGTAGCAGACACAGAAACTAAAGAGTATTTCTAATTTGTTTTTCCATCTGATGTGTTAAATATTTAAAATATTAAATATTAGATTAATTAGTTGTAGCAAGAACACAGAAACTAAAAGAGGTATTTGCTTCAATTTGTGTTTATTATCGCAATCCTGCGATCCTGGTATATAAAATGTAAAAACTTAATTAAAAGTATACTTTTCCGATGAATTTTAAAATTTAAGGTTTTGTAGCAGAACACAGAAACTAAAAGAGGTATTTGCTTAATTTGTGTTTATTATCGCAATCCTGCGATCCTGGTGTTATAAATGTATAAAACTTAATTAAAAGTATACTTTTCCGATGAATTTTCAAAATTTAAGGTTTTGTAGCAGAACACAGAAACTAAAAGAGATTTGCTTAATTTGTGTTTATTATCGCAATCCTGCGATCCTGGTGTTAAAATGTATAAAACTTAATTAAAAGTATACTTTTCCGAGAATTTTAAAATTTAAGGTTTGTAGCAGAACACAGAAACTAAAGAGGTTGCTTAAATTTGTGTTTATTATCGCAATCCTGCGATCCTGGTGTTATAAATGTATAAAAACTTAATTAAAGTATACTTTTCGATGAATTTTCAAAATTTAAGGTTTTGTAGCAGGAACACAGAAACTAAAAGAGGTATTTGCTTAATTTGTGTTTATTATCGCAATCCTGCGATCCTGGTGTTATAAATGTATAAAACTTAATTAAAAGTATACTTTTCCGATGAATTTTCAAAATTTAAGGTTTTGTAGCAGAACACAGAAACTAAAAGAGGTATTTGCTTAAATTTGTGTTTATTATCGCAATCCTGCGATCCTGGTGTTATAAATGTATAAAAACTTAATTAAAAGTATACTTTTCGATGAATTTTCAAAATTTAAGGTTTTGTAGCAGAACACAGAAACTAAAAGAAGTATTTGCTTAGAATTTGTGTTTATTATCGCAATCCTGCGATCCTGGTGTTATAAATGTATAAAAACTTAATTAAAAGTATACTTTTCCGATGAATTTTCAAAATTTAAGGTTTGTAGCAGAACACAGAAACTAAAAGAGGTATTTGCTTTAATTTGTGTTTATTATTCAATCCTGCGATCCTGGTGTTATAAATGTATAAAAACTTAATTAAAAGTATACTTTTCCGATGAATTTTCAAAATTTAAGTTTGTAGCAGAACACAGAAACTAAAAGAGGTATTTGCTTAATTTGTGTTTATTATCGCAATCCTGCGATCCTGGTGTTATAAATGTTAAAAACTTAATTAAAAGAATAGTTTCTGAGAATTTTAAAATTTAAGCTTTTGTAGCAGGAACACAGAAACTAAAGAGGTAATCCTTAAATTGTGTATAACAATTGATCCTGTATAAAATTAAAAACTTATTAAAAAATGGTTTCTGAATTTTAAATTTAAGCTTTTGTAGCAGGAACACAGAAACTAAAAGAGGTATTTGCTTAAATTTGTGTTTATTATCTCAATCCTGCGATCCTGGTGTTATAAATGTAAAAACTTAATTAAAAGAATAGTTTTCGAGAATTTTAAAATTTAAGCTTTTGTAGCAGGAACACAGAAACTAAAGAGGTATTGCTTAAATTTGTGTTTATAATCTTAATCCTGCGATCCTGGTGTTATAAATTTCAAAATACTTAATTAAAAGAATATGTGTCTGAGTAATTTTAAAAAATTTAAGCTTTTGTACCAGGAACACAGAAACTAAAAGAGGTATTTGCTTACAATTTGTGTTTAATTAATTGTTTATTAATCTTAATTCTGTGATCCTGAGAATTTTAAATTAAGTTTGTACAGGACACAGAAACTTAATTAAATAATACTAAATTTTCTGATGAATTTTCAAAATTTAAGCTTTTGTAGCAGGAACACAGAAACTAAAAAGGTATTTACTTAAATTTGTGTTTATAATCTCAATCCTGCGATCCTGGTATTATAAATGTAAAAAAACTTAATTAAAAGAATAATTTTCCGAGTAATTTTAAAGTTTAAGCTTTTGTAGCAGGATCACAGAAACTAAAAGAGGTATTGGCTTACAATTTGTGTTTATAATCTTAATCCTGCGATCCTGGTGTTATAAATTTCAAAATACTTAATTAAAAGAATAGTTTTCGAGAATTTTAAAAATTTAAGCTTTTGTAGCAGGAGCACAGAAACTAAAGAAGGTATTAACTTAGAATTTGTGTTTATTATCTCAATCCTGCGATCCTGGTATTATAAATGTAAAAAAACTTAATTAAAAAATTTTCCGAGTAATTTTCAAAATTAAAGCTTTTGTAGCAGAAACACAGAAACTAAAAGGGATGCTTAAATTTGTGTTATTCTACCTGGATCCTGATAATTAAAATTAAAGAATTTTCTGAGAATTTAAAAATTTAAGCTTTTGTACCAGGAACACAGAAACTAAAAAGGTATTTCTTAAATTTGTGTTTATAATCTTAATCCTGCGATCCTGGTGTTATAAATTTAAAATACTTAATTAAAAGAATAGTGTCTGAGTAATTTTAAAAAATTTAAGCTTTTGTACCAGGAACACAGAAACTAAAGAGTAATCTTAAATTTTGATATTAACTAATCTGGATCCTGGTTAAAATTTAAAAACTTATTAAAAAATGTTTCAGAATGTTTAAAATGTAAGCTTTAGTAGCAGGAGCACAGAAACTAAAGAAGGTATTAACTTAGAATTTGTGTTTATTATCTCAATCCTGCGATCCTGGTATTATAAATGTAAAAAAACTTAATTAAAAGAATAATTTTCCGAGTAATTTTCAGAATTAAAGCTTTTGTAGCAGGAACACAGAAACTAAAAGAGGTATTTGCTTACAATTTGTGTTTATAATCTCAATCCTGCGATCCTGGTGTTATAAATTTAAAAATACTTAATTAAAAGAATAGTTTTCTGAGCAATTTTAAAAATTTAAGCTTTTGTAGCAGGAACACAGAAACTAAAAGAGTATTGCTTAAATTTGTGTTTATTATCGCAATCCTGCGATCCTGGTGTTATAAATGTATAAAACTTAATTAAAAGATAGTTTTCGATGAATTTTAAATTTAAGCTTTTGTAGCAGGAACACAGAAACTAAAAGAGGTATTTGCTTAAATTTGTGTTTATTATCTCAATCCTGCGATCCTGGTGTTATAAATGTAAAAACTTAATTAAAAGAATATTTTCGATGAATTTTAAAATTTAAGCTTTTGTAGCAGGAACACAGAAACTAAAAAGGTATTTGCTTAAATTTGTGTTTATTATCTCAATCCTGCGATCCTGGTGTTATAAATGTAAAAACTTAATTAAAAGTATATTTTCGATGAATTTTCAAATTTAAGCTTTTGTAGCAGAATCACAGAAACTAAAAGAGGTATTTGCTTACAATTTGTGTTTATAATCTCAATCCTGCGATCCTGGTGTTATAAATTTAAAAATACTTAATTAAAAGAATAGTTTTCTGAGCAATTTTAAAAATTTAAGCTTTTGTAGCAGGAACACAGAAACTAAAGAGGGAATGCTTAAATTTGTGTTTATTATCGCAATTCCTGCGATCCTGTGTTAAAATGTATAAAAACTTAATTAAAAGTATATTTTCATGAATTTTAAAATTTAAGGTTTTGTAGCAGGAACGAAACAGAGAACTAAATTTGTGTTTATACTTCTGATCCTGGTGTTATAAATTTAAGACTTATTAAATGTTTATAATGTTCAAGTTTGTGCAGACACAGAAACTAAAAGTATACTTAAATTTGTGTTTATTATCCAATCCTGCGATCCTGTTATAAATTAAAAACTTAATTAAAAAATATTTCCGATAATTTTCAAAATTTAAGCTTTTGTACCAGGAACACAGAAACTAAAAGAGGTATTGGCTTACAATTTGTGTTTATAATCTCAATCCTGCGATCCTGGTGTTATAAATTTAAATACTTAATTAAAAGAATATGTGTCTGAGTAATTTTAAAAAATTTAAGCTTTTGTACCAGGAACACAGAAACTAAAAAGTAATATTGCTTAGAATTTGTGTTTATTATCCAATCCTGCGATCCTGTTTATAAATGTAAAAACTTAATTAAAAAATGTTTCATAGAATTTTAAATTTAAGCTTTTGTAGCAGGATCACAGAAACTAAAAGAGGTATTTGCTTACAATTTGTGTTTATAATCTAATCCTGCGATCCTGGTGTTATAAATTTAAAAATACTTAATTAAAAGAATAGTTTTCTGAGCAATTTTAAAAATTTAAGCTTTGTAGCAGGAACACAGAAACTAAAAGAGTATCTTAGAATTTGTGTTTATTATCTCAATCCTGCGATCCTGGTATTATAAATGTAAAAAAACTTAATTAAAAGAATAATTTTCCGAGTAATTTTCAGAATTTAAGCTTTTGTAGCAGAATCACAGAAACTAAAAGAGGTATTTGCTTACAATTTGTGTTTATAATCTCAATCCTGCGATCCTGGTGTTATAAATTTAAAAATACTTAATTAAAAGATAGTTTTCTGAGCAATTTTAAAAATTTAAGCTTTTGTAGCAGGAACACAGAAACTAAAAGAGTATTTGCTTAGAATTTGTGTTTATTTGCGCTATCCTGCGATCCAGGTGTTAAAAATGATAAAAACTTAATTAAAAGATACTTTTCCGATGAATTTTCAAAATTTAAGCTTTGGTAGCAGGAACACAGAAACGAAAAGAGGTATTGCTTAGAATTTGTGTTTATTATCGCAATCCTGCGATCCTGGTGTTATAAATGTTAAAAACTTAATTAAAAGTATACTTTTCCGAGTAATTTTCAAAATTTAAGCTTTTGTACCAGGAACACAGAAACTAAAAGAGGTATTTGCTTAAATTTGTGTTTATTATCGCAATCCTGCGATCCTGGTGTTATAAATGTTAAAAACTTAATTAAAAGTATACTTTTCCGATGAATTTTCAAAATTTAAGCTTTTGTAGCAGAACACAGAAACTAAAAGAGGTATTTGCTTAAATTTGTGTTTATTATCGCAATCGTGCGATCCTGGTGTTATAAAATTATAAAAACTTAATTAAAAGTATACTTTTCAAATTTAAAAACTTAAGGTTTGGTCGCAGGAACACAGAAACTAAAAAAACTATTTGCTTAGAGTTTGTGTTTATTATCGCAATCCTGCGATCCTAGTGTTATAAATGTATAAAACTTAATTAAAAGATATTTTCCGATGAATTTTAAAATTTAAGTTTTGTAGCAGGAACACAGAAACTAAAAGAGGTATTTGCTTAAATTTGTGTTTATTATCGCAATCCTGCGATCCTGGTGTTATAAATGTAAAAACTTAATTAAAAGATACTTTTCCGATGAATTTTAAAATTTAAGCTTTTGTAGCAGGAACACAGAAACTAAAAGAGGTATTTGCTTAAATTTGTGTTTATTATCGCAATCCTGCGATCCTGGTGTTATAAATGTAAAAACTTAATTAAAAGAATATTTTCGATGAATTTTAAAATTTAAGTTTTGTAGCAGGAACACAGAAACTAAAAGAGGGACTTAATTTGTTTTATATCAATCCTGGATCCTGGTTTAATATAAAATAAAATTTTCTGAATTTCAAAATTTAGTTTGTAGCAGGAACACAGAAACTAAAGAGGTATTTCTTAAATTTGTGTTTATTATCGCAATCCTGCGATCCTGGTGTTATAAATGTAAAAACTTAATTAAAAGAATTTAGTTTCTAGAGATTTAAAATTAAGCTTTGTAGCAGGAACACAGAAACTAAAAGAGGTATTCTTAAATTTGTGTTTATACCAATCTGCGATCCTGGTGTTATAAATGTAAAAACTTATTAAAAGAATGTTTTCAGAATTTTAAATTTAAGTTTGTAGCAGGACACAGAAACTAAAAGAGGTATTTGCTTACAATTTGTGTTTATTTAAACTCAATCCTGCGATCCTGGTGTTATAAATGTTAAAAACTTAATTAAAAGAATAGTTTTCTGAGAATTTTAAAATTTAAGCTTTGTAGCAGGAACACAGAAACTAAAAGAAGTAATACTTAGAATTTGTGTTTATTATCTCAATCCTGCGATCCTGGTTATAAATTAAAAACTTAATTAAAAGAATTTTCTGATAATTTTAAAAAATTAAGTTTTGTAGCAGACACAGAAAAAGACTTAAATTTTGTTTATTACTGGATCCGTATAATAAAATTTTAAAATGTTTCGAAATTTTAATTTAAGCTTTGTAGCAGGAACACAGAAACTAAAAGAGGTATTTGCTTACAATTTGTGTTTATATCTCAATCCTGCGATCCTGGTTATAAATTAAAAACTTAATTAAAGATAGTTTTGAAATTTTAAAATTTAAGCTTTGTAGCAGGAACACAGAAACTAAAAGAGTAATTCTTAGAATTTTGTTTATATCTCATCTGCGATCCTGTTTAAAATGTAAAAACTTAATTAAAGAAATTTTCGAGAATTTTAAATTTAAGCTTTTGTAGCAGGAACACAGAAACTAAAAAGGTATTTGCTTAAATTTGTGTTTATATCTCAATCCTGCGATCCTGGTGTTATAAATTTAAAAATACTTAATTAAAAGAATAGTTTTCTGAGCAATTTTAAAATTTAAGCTTTTGTAGCAGGAACACAGAAACTGAAAGAAGTATTTGCTTAGAATTTGTGTTTATCATCTCAATCCTGCGATCCTGGTGTTATAAATGTAAAAAAAACTTAATTAAAAGAATAGTTTTCCGGATAAATTTCAAAATTAAAGCTTTTGTACCAGGAACACAGAAACTAAAAAGTATTTGCTTAAATTTGTGTTTATTAATCTCAATCCTGCGATCCTGGTTAAAATTAAAAACTTATTAAAAAATGTTTCATGAAATTTTAAAATTTAAGCTTTGTAGCAGAACACAGAAACAAAGAGTATTCACAATTTTGTTTATCATTCTGGATCCTGTTAAAATTAAAAACTTATTAAAAAATGTTTCTAGAATTTTAAAATTTAAGCTTTTGTAGCAGGATCACAGAAACTAAAAGAGGTATTTGCTTACAATTTGTGTTTATTATCTCAATCCTGCGATCCTGGTAATTATAAATGTAAAAACTTAATTAAAAGAATAGTGTTTCTGAAATTTTAAAATTTAAGCTTTTGTAGCAGGAACACAGAAACTAAAAGAGGTATTTGCTTACAATTTGTGTTTATATCTCAATCCTGCGATCCTGGTGTTATAAATTAAAAACTTAATTAAAGAATATTTTCGAGAATTTTAAAAATTTAAGTTTTGTAGCAGGAACACAGAAACTAAAAGGTATTGCTTAAATTTGTGTTTATTAATCTCAATCCTGCGATCCTGGTGTTATAAATTTAAAAACTTAATTAAAAGATAGCTTTTACGATAGAAATTTTAAATTTAAGCTTTGTAGCAGGAACACAGAAACTAAAGAAGGTATTTGCTTAAATTTGTGTTTATATCTCAATCCTGCGATCCTGGTATTATAAATGTAAAAACTTAATTAAAAGATATTTTCTGAGAATTTTAAAATTTAAGCTTTTGTAGCAGGAACACAGAAACTAAAAGAGTATTTGCTTAAATTTTGTTTATTATCCAATCCTGCGATCCTGGTGATTAAAATGTAAAAAACTTAATTAAAATACTTTTACCGATGAAATTTTAAATTTAAGCTTTTGTAGCAGGAACACAGAAACTAAAAGAGGTATTTGCTTAAATTTGTGTTTATTATCGCAATCCTGCGATCCTGGTGTTATAAATGTTAAAAACTTAATTAAAAGAATATTTTCGATAATTTTAAAATTTAAGCTTTTGTAGCAGGAACACAGAAACTAAAAGAGGTATTTGCTTCTAATTTGTGTTTATTATCTCAATCCTGCGATCCTGGTGTTATAAATGTAAAAACTTAATTAAAAGAATATTTTCGATGAATTTTCAAAATTTAAGCTTTTGTAGCAGGAACACAGAAACTAAAAGAGTATTTGCTTACAATTTGTGTTTATTATCCAATCCTGCGATCCTGGTGTTATAAATGTAAAAACTTAATTAAAAGAATATTTTCGATGAATTTTAAAATTTAAGCTTTTGTAGCAAGAATCACAGAAACGAAAAAGAGGTATTTGCTTCAATTTGTGTTTATTATCCAATCCTGCGATCCTGGTGTTATAAATGTAAAAAACTTAATTAAAAGAATATTTTCCGATGAATTTTCAAAATTTAAGCTTTGTAGCAGGAACACAGAAACTAAAAGAGGTATTTGCTTACAATTTGTGTTTATTATCCAATCCTGCGATCCTGGTGTTATAAATGTAAAAACTTAATTAAAAGATATTTTCGATGAATTTTAAAATTTAAGCTTTTGTACCAGGAACACAGAAACTAAAAGAGGTATTTGCTTCAATTTGTGTTTATATCCAATCTGGATCCTTTTTAAAATTAAAAACTTAATTAAAAGAATAGTTCAGAATTTTAAATTTAAGTTTGTAGCAGGACACAGAAACTAAAGAGGTATTTCTTAAATTTGTGTTTATTATCTCAATCCTGCGATCCTGGTATTATAAATGTAAAAAAACTTAATTAAAAGAATAATTTTCCGAGTAATTTTCAGAATTAAAGCTTTTGTAGCAGAACACAGAAACTAAAAGAGGTATTTGCTTACAATTTGTGTTTATATCCAATCCTGCGATAATGGTGTTATAAATGTAAAAATACTTTATTAAAAGATTAGTTTTCCCAGGATTTCTCAAAATTTAAGCTTTTGTAGCAGGAACACAGAAACTAAAGAGGTATTTACTTAAATTTGTGTTTATTATCCAATCCTGCGATCCTGGTGTTATAAATGTAAAAACTTAATTAAAAGATAGTTTTCCGATGAATTTTCAAATTTAAGCTTTTGCAGCAGGAACACAGAAACTAAAAGAGGTATTTGCTTACAATTTGTGTTTATAATCTTAATCCTGCGATCCTGGTGTTATAAATTTCAAAATACTTAATTAAAAGAATATGTGTCTGAGTAATTTTAAAAAATTTAAGCTTTTGTACCAGGAACACAGAAACTAAAAAAAGAAGGTATTTGCTTAAATTTGTGTTTATTATCGCAATCCTGCGATCCTGGTATTATAAATGTAAAAACTTAATTAAAAGAATATTTTCGAGAATTTTCAGAATTAAAGCTTTTGCAGCAGGAACACAGAAACTAAAAGAGGTATCAATTTGCTTATTCAATGGCTTTATGAAACTAAATTTATGAATGTTTAATCTAACTGCGATCCTGGTTTATAAATGTTAAAAAAAACTTAATTAAAAGAATAGTTTTCGAGAATTTTAAAATTTAAGCTTTTGTAGCAGGAACACAGAAACTAAAAGAGGTATTTGCTTAAATTTGTGTTTATTATCTCAATCCTGCGATCCTGGTGTTATAAATGTAAAAACTTAATTAAAAAATTTTCATGAAATTTTAAAATTTAAGCTTTTGTAGCAGACACAGAAACTAAAAGAGTATCTTAATTTTGAATAATCCTGGATCCTGGTTAAAATGTAAAAACTTATTAAAAATGTTTCGATGAATTTTAAAATTTAAGCTTTTGTAGCAGGAACACAGAAACTAAAAGAGGTATTTGCTTAAATTTGTGTTTATTATCTCAATCCTGCGATCCTGGTGTATAAAATGTAAAAACTTAATTAAAAGAATGGTTTCGATGAATTTTAAAATTTAAGCTTTTGTAGCAGGAACACAGAAACTAAAAGAGGTATTGGCTTAAATTTGTGTTTATTATCTCAATCCTGCGATCCTGGTATTATAAATGTAAAAAAACTTAATTAAAAGAATATTTTCCGAGTAATTTTAAAAAATTAAAGCTTTTGTAGCAGGAACACAGAAACTAAAAGAGGTATTTGCTTACAATTTGTGTTTATTATCAATCCTGCGATCCTGGTGTTATAAATGTAAAAACTTAATTAAAAGATATTTTCGATGAATTTTAAAGTTTAAGCTTTTGTAGCAGAATCACAGAAACTAAAAGAGGTATTTGCTTACAATTTGTGTTTATAATCTCAATCCTGCGATCCTGGTGTTATAAATGTTAAAAACTTAATTAAAAGATATTTTCGAAATTTTAAAATTTAAGCTTTTGTAGCAGGAACACAGAAACTAAAAGAGGTATTTGCTTAAATTTGTGTTTATTATCCAATCCTGCGATCCTGGTGTTATAAATGTAAAAACTTAATTAAAAGAATATTTTCGAGAATTTTAAAATTTAAGCTTTTGTAGCAGGAACACAGAAACTAAAAGAGGTATTTGCTTAAATTTATGTAGTTTATACGAACCTATATCGCAATCCTGCGATCCTTGTTATAAATGTTAAAAACTTAATTAAAAGAATATTTTCGATGAATTTTAAAATTTAAGCTTTGTAGCAGGAACACAGAAACTAAAAGAGGTATTTGCTTACAATTTGTGTTTATTATCCAATCCTGCGATCCTGGTGTTATAAATTAAAAAACTTAATTAAAAGTAATAGTTTTCGATGAATTTTCAAAATTTAAGGTTTTGTAGCAGGAACACAGAAACTAAAAGAGTATTTGCTTAAATTTGTGTTTATTATCCAATCCTGCGATCCTGGTATTATAAATGTAAAAAAACTTAATTAAAAGAATAATTTTCCGAGTAATTTTCAGAATTAAAGCTTTTGTAGCAGGAACACAGAAACTAAAAGAGGTATTTGCTTACAATTTGTGTTTATAATCTCAATCCTGCGATCCGGGTTATAAATGTATAAAAACTTAATTAAAAGTATACTTTTCGATGAATTTTCAAAATTTAAAGTTTGGTAGCAGAACACAGAAACTAAAAGAGGTATTTGCTTCTAATTTGTGTTTATTATCGCAATCCTGCGATCCTGGTGTTATAAATGTATAAAAACTTAATTAAAAGTATACTTTTCCGATGAATTTTCAAAATTTAAGGTTTTGTAGCAGGAACACAGAAACTAAAAGAGGTATTTGCTTCTAATTTGTGTTTATTATCGCAATCCTGCGATCCTGGTGTTAAAATGTATAAAAAATTAATTAAAAGTATACTTTTCCGATGAATTTTCAAAATTTAAGGTTTTGTAGCAGAACACAGAAACTAAAAGAGGTATTTGCTTCTAATTTGTGTTTATTATCGCAATCCTGCGATCCTGGTGTTATAAATGTATAAAAACTTAATTAAAAGTATACTTTTCCGATGAATTTTCAAAATTTAAGGTTTGGTAGCAGAACACAGAAACTAAAAAGGTATTTGCTTCTAATTTGTGTTTATTATCGCAATCCTGCGATCCTGGTGTTAGAAATGTATAAAAACTTAATTAAAAGTATACCTTTCCGATGAATTTTCAAAATTTAAGGTTTTGTAGCAGAACACAGAAACTAAAAGAGGTATTTGCTTCTAATTTGTGTTTATTATCGCAATCCTGCGATCCTGGTGTTAAAATGTATAAAACTTAATTAAAAGTATACTTTTCCGATGAATTTTCAAAATTTAAGGTTTGTAGCAGAACACAGAAACTAAAAGAGGTATTTGCTTCTAATTTGTGTTTATTATCGCATTCCTGCGATCCTGGTGTTAAAATGTATAAAAACTTAATTAAAAGTATACTTTTCCGATGAATTTTCAAAATTTAAGGTTTTGTAGCAGAACACAGAAACTAAAAGAGGTATTTGCTTCTAATTTGTGTTTATTATCGCAATCCTGCGATCCTGGTGTTATAAATGTATAAAAACTTAATTAAAAGTATACTTTTCCGATGAATTTTCAAAATTTAAGGTTTGTAGCAGGAACACAGAAACTAAAAGAGGTATTTGCTTCTAATTTGTGTTTATTATCGCAATCCTGCGATCCTGGTGTTAGAAATGTATAAAACTTAATTAAAAGTATACTTTTCCGATGAATTTTCAAAATTTAAGGTTTTGTAGCAGAACACAGAAACTAAAAGAGGTATTTGCTTCTAATTTGTGTTTATTATCGCAATCCTGCGATCCTGGTGTTAGAAATGTATAAAACTTAATTAAAAGTATACTTTTCCGATAAATTTTCAAAATTTAAGGTTTGGTAGCAGGAACACAGAAACTAAAAGAGGTATTTGCTTCTAATTTGTGTTTATTATCGCAATCCTGCGATCCTGGTGTTAAAATGTATAAAACTTAATTAAAAGTATACTTTTCCGATGAATTTTCAAAATTTAAGGTTTTGTAGCAGAACACAGAAACTAAAAGAGGTATTTGCTTCTAATTTGTGTTTATTATCGCAATCCTGCGATCCTGGTGTTAAAATGTATAAAACTTAATTAAAAGTATACTTTTCCGATGAATTTTCAAAATTTAAGGTTTTGTAGCAGAACACAGAAACTAAAAAGGTATTTGCTTCTAATTTGTGTTTATTATCGCAATCCTGCGATCCTGGTGTTAAAATGTATAAAACTTAATTAAAAGTATACTTTTCCGATGAATTTTCAAAATTTAAGGTTTGTAGCAGGAACACAGAAACTAAAAGGTATTTGCTTCTAATTTGTGTTTATTATCGCAATCCTGCGATCCTGGTGTTAAAATGTATAAAACTTAATTAAAAGTATACTTTTCCGATGAATTTTCAAAATTTAAGGTTTTGTAGCAGAACACAGAAACTAAAAGAGGTCTTTGCCTCTAATTTGTGTTTATTATCGCAATCCTGCGATCCTGGTGTTAAAATGTATAAAAACTTAATTAAAAGTATACTTTTCCGATGAATTTTTAAAATTTAAGGTTTTGTAGCAGGAACACAGAAACTAAAAGAGGTATTTGCTTCTAATTTGTGTTTATTATCGCAATCCTGCGATCCTGGTGTTAAAATGTATAAAACTTAATTAAAAGTATACTTTTCCGATGAATTTTCAAAATTTAAGTTTTGTAGCAGAACACAGAAACTAAAAGAGGTATTTGCTTCTAATTTGTGTTTATTATCGCAATCCTGCGATCCTGGTGTTAAAATGTATAAAAACTTAATTAAAAGTATACGTTTCCGATGAATTTTCAAAATTTAAGGTTTGTAGCAGGAACACAGAAACTAAAAGAGGTATTTGCTTTGAAATTGTGTTTATTATCGCAATCCTGCGATCCCGGTGTTATAAATGTATAAAACTTAATTAAAAGTATACTTTTCCGATGAATTTTCAAAATTTAAGGTTTTGTAGCAAGAACACAGAAACTAAAAGAGGTATTTGCTTCTAATTTGTGTTTATTATCGCAATCCTGCGATCCTGGTGTTATAAATGTATAAAAACTTAATTAAAAGTATACTTTTCGATGAATTTTCAAAATTTAAGGTTTGGTAGCAGGAACACAGAAACTAAAAGAGGTATTTGCTTCTAATTTGTGTTTATTATCGCAATCCTGCGATCCTGGTGTTATAAATGTATAAAAACTTAATTAAAAGTATACTTTTCCGATGAATTTTCAAAATTTAAGGTTTGGTAGCAGGAACACAGAAACTAAAAGAGGTATTTGCTTCTAATTTGTGTTTATTATCGCAATCCTGCGATCCTGGTGTTATAAATGTATAAAACTTAATTAAAAGTATTTTCGATGAATTTTAAAATTTAAGGTTTTGTAGCAGGAACACAGAAACTAAAAAGGTATTTCTTAAATTTGTGTTTATTATCGCAATCCTGCGATCCTGGTGTTATAAATGTAAAAAACTTAATTAAAAATTTTTCGATAGAATTTTAAAATTTGTTTTGTACAGGAACACAGAAACTAAAAAGTTTTTTTACAATTTTTATTTATCTCAATCCTGATCCTGGTTTATAAATTAAATCTTATTTAAAAGAATATTTTTCAATTTTAAAATTTAAGCTTTTTTTGGGAAAACCCGAAACTAAAAGGTATCTCAAGAGAAGTTTTTTTCATGGCACTATACGTAAAAATAAGAATTTGTGGTGAGAACCTTATTTTAGCGAGATCTTGGTTCTAACATAAAAAATTTATTCAAGATCTTCAAATTAGAAACATTAAGTAGGGCGTAAAACTTTGAAGAGGTATTTTTAATATTTAGCATATAAAAACTGCGAACCACTAATCAAAAGAATACATTGGGAACAAAGCAATCGTCGAATAATTTTTGAAGCTAGGTGAGGATATATAAATCTGTGATAAGACCAGGATTACATATGTGCTTCGTCAGACCGAAAGACGTGTAAGAGTGTTTAAGAGAAAGTCTTCCGCAAACCTAGGCCCAAAAAGATAACGGGGAAGGTAGACTGCTAATCCTCGGGTCCCGAAGCGCTGTTAACTCCCGATTCACGACCTCCTGGACCTGTGCCCCGTTTCAACCGAGGAAAAACCTAGTAATGTCTAACCCGAGCCCCGATTCGACAGTCAAATTTAACGTTCTATGCCAAAGCCGTATCATTGGAACGCTTGGGCATTCCCCTCGTCTAGATGTTATAAAAGTATAAATTTGATTCAAAAGGAACCCGTGCAAGAAAAACTAAAAAAACTAAAGGTATTCCAATTGGATACCCTGTTGTATAATGAAAACTTAATTAAAAAATTTCGTAAAAATTTGGTTTTAAGGAAAGAACTAAAGGTTTTATTAAATTTTTAAGCATCCTGTCCGGTTTAAATGTTAATAAAAAATATTTTTAGATATAAAATTTAGGTTTTAAAAAAAAAAAACTAAGGTGAAGATATATAAATCTCTGATAAGACCAGTGATTACATATGTGCTTCTCTCAGACCGAGGTTGAACGTGTAAGAGTGTTTGAGAGAAAAGTCTTCCGCACAATACTAGGCCCCAAAAAAGATAACGGCGAAGGTAGACTGCTAATAAACCACGAAATAGAAAACTAGATATAAGGCGAAAACATAGTAAGTTTCATTAAGTCGTAAAGAATAAGATAGTTGAGATATATTATGAAAAGAAATGAAGACAATAACGTAAAGAAAATAACTACATATATGGACACCCAGTGAAGAGAGAACCTGTGGAAGATCGAAGGCGAGATGGTGGGATCAGGTGACGAACGACCTGAATGTCACTCTCCATGAATTCTCGTCTCCAGAATGTCACAAGTAAGTAATTGATACCCGTTTGCACCGGTTTTTGACTTAAGTCAAACTTTTAAGTAATTTTGCCTGTTTGCATCGCACTACTTAAGAAAAACTGAAGTTTCAGAAAGTTGAGTTATATATTGTAATATTAACGGAAATAGTGATAAGTACTTTTCCATTTAAATTATATAAGAAGCGATGAGAACTGCATTTCTGCCTATTAGAACTTTGTAAATATAGAAATGCACATTCGTCATCTTTTATTATATATAAAGTAGCCATTCTAGAATAAGAAGTCAGTTATTACTTAGTTATTACTCATTTTAGTTTAAGGGCGTTACGTTAGTTTAGTCATTTGTTTTGGTGTGTTGTAAAATTAATCAATAAATTTTTGGATTGTTTTTAAAAAGTTATTTAAAGACGTCCAAAATATCACTAGTTGCACCGCTAACAAAAACGTTTGAACTATTTTAATATAACGGCAAAAAATTAATTATTTTGAATTAATAATATATAATGCTTATGACAAAACAATACTCGTATTCGTTCGTAAACAGGAACTCTAAAAATCTTAGAATTAAAATTTTTTAATTTACTAAGTTTATGGAACTAAGATTTGTCTTTACGAACGAATACGAGTATATTTTGATTTAATCATAATTTCTGATTTTTTTTAGAATCATGGAGACACCTCTTTATTATGAAACTGTCCCGAATAAACCAAATGTAATTTCTGGAACTAGGGTAGTACAATTAGGTTACGTTTTTTCATACGTTTCATTTGCAATACGATCATTCCAAAACATGCACCGGAGGAAAGTTATATGTACATAAAGAAATTAGAGCAAGTAAAGGTCATAGCAGTTCCATACTTTTCAAATGTACACAATGTGATACGGTTATACAAAACGAAACCGAGGATCCTAAAAAGAAATCGGAAATAAATTCTGGAGCCGTTTGGGGTACTATGGCTACCGGAAGTACATTTGGACACTTTGAAGAATTGTTTAGTTGCATGAATATTCCGTGCATGTCAGCTAAGATGTTTTATGATTTAGAAAAAGAGATTGGCGTTGTAAGTTAGTCATATTTAATTTAATTTTCACAATATTGATCTACGTAAATAATTACATAGGAATTTAGAAAATCTTTATGGCATTCCATGGAAGTGGCTGGAATCAAAGAACGAAATAATGCACTTGAAAAGGGCCATGTTTGTGCAGATGGTGTACCATGGATTACCGTTTATTTAGATGGTTCTTGGAGCAAACGCTCCTACGGCACAAACTATAATTCTTTATCGGGCATGGTAGGAATTATTGGGCGCCACACAAAGGAGGTATTATTTATAGCCGTAAGAAATAAGTTCTGTTGTATTTGTGCAAAATCTGAAAAGAACGGCTGTGAGCCCAAGGAACATGTCTGTCATAAAAATTGGGACGGATCAGCATCTAGTATGGAAGCAGATATGGTTGTAGAAGGTTTCTCCCAAAGTGAAGAAATGCACAGTGTTAGATATTTACAGTTCATAGCTGATGGGGATTCTAGCGTTTTTTCAAAAATAAAGCAAAATGTAACATATGGTAATGATGTCAGAAAAATTGAGTGCACAAATCACGCACTGAAAAATTATGGAAAGCACTTAAGGACACTTAAAAATGACACAACAATTGCATTAAAACGTAGAAAAATATTGAGCATTAAAAAAATTAACCAGATACGTCGACGATGTCCTCTGCCTCTGGAATGGCACAGAAGACGAAATAGAGATTTTTCTTAACCACATAAATAATATACACCCCAATATAAGCTTTACCCTGGAAAACCCAACCAACAAAGAAATTAATTTTCTAGAATATAACTTATCGTGGAAAGAAGGAAAAATCGAATGGAACATCTATAGAAAACCAACCCATTGCGGGGCACTTATTCCATCCGATTCCGCGCAAACTTACACCCAAAAAACTGCGGCATTTAAATACTATATTGACAGATTAATTGACACTCCTTTATCCAAGAACAACTACGAGAAAGAATTAAACACCATAAAACTTTCAGCCCATCTGAACGGTTATCCTCACGCCATGATAGACAGGATGTTAGCTAGACGAAAAACCAAGAAAAGACACCACTACTTTTACATCACCAACACCGAAAAGGAAAAAGAAATTTTTCGAGCCATAGCCTACCAAGGCCACATTAACGAAAAACTCGAAAACGTCTTCAGCAATAATAACATCAGGCTAGTGTCAAAACCCAAGATCAGGCTGAAGGACCGAATCAGCAATGCAAAGCCCTTAATACCGAAAGACCAAAAAAGCGGAGTTTACCAAATTTTCTGCAAAGAATGCGATGCAACTTACATCGGCGAGACAGGAAGAGACATAGCCACGAGAGTTAAGGAACACACCAAGACAGACAGAAACTCTACATTCTATCACCACCTTCAATTTAATCATCACACAATTAAGCCCGAAGGCACAAAACTACTGCACCAAGAGGATAACTTCTGGAGGAGAAAATTGAAGGAGAACTTCGAAATTAGAAAATACAAAAACAGAGTTGGGAGAGAAAAAAAACAACAACCTGCTTAACCTAGTGCAAGACACGGCGGGTACGCCACTGTTCATGTCATTCAATAACGAGGCCAACCAATGCACTTAATCGCATGCGCACCTGAAAACAAAATATTAATGACAGTTCGTACATTTCGTTTGTTTGTGAATTTAATTCTTAATTTTGATTTTATAATTTGACTTGTCGTTTTGCTATTCCTTTTGATAATTGAGAACCAACAACAACTGATGCTACAGGCACCCCATACAACTGACACGTAAGAGCGATACCATCCTAAAACCCCGAGGTGTTTGACATCTGATTTTTATTTGTATTATTTTGTATTTTAGATGGCCTGAAGATGACCTGTGAAAGGGTCGAAACCGGTAGCCAAAAGTTATTAAATTTTCTGCAAGAAGTGCAACGGTGTATTTATTTAATATTATCTCTAAAGCTTACCCAATACTTGCAACCCCACTCTAAATAATTAATAAAAAAAATTCAAGCTCTAACCAAACGAGCAAAATGTTCAATCTATGAACATTCGAAAAAAGAAAATCCTGATGCAAACCTTCTGAGGGAAGACTTAAGGCAGGGTTTACATCATGTTTTTGGGGATCATACAGTATGTCAACAGGGTACCTGTAATGATATTGGAAACCAAACCAATAATCAAATCCCCAGTTTGAAATCGACTTTTATTTAGAGAAGCCCAGCAAAATTTGGAAATTTTTGAATTTTGAAAGTACGTTTAAAAATTTCTAATGGACATCAAGAAAGAAGCCCAGCAAAATTTGGATCCCGATATCAGGGAGCAACTAGTAGCTCTCCACAACTTGTGACTGTCGACCTAGTAAACATCATCATTATTATTATCAGCAAATAAAAAAATATAACAAACTGTGAAGTTATTTTATTTAATAAATGTAAAAAACATTTTTAGGTGCCGACCTTCTCGGCGATCGATGCCGTCGACTAGGCGGTGACCGCTGTCGACTAGGCGGTGACCGCCGCCTGTGTGGGGACTTACGGGCTTGTAATTTTAAGCGTAAGTCCTTTATAACTCTTTTCTCTTTTTTTTTTCTTTTTTTTTTCCGTTGTTTCTGGGGTTGGTGGTGGAGTTGGCGCCGGGGTTGGTGGTGGAGTTGGCACCGGGGTTGGAAAACGTACTGGGGATTTTATTGCCGTTTCCCCTTCGGCTGACATTTCTAGAAGAAAATTGTTATAGTTAGTTATTTTGTAATACAGTAAATGTAAAAGTCCTGGGGTCCGTTGCAATAATTTCAACGTACACTATCGCTAATGAAAGTATGGGCGATAAATTAAACTATTATATTAATTAATAAATTAATCAACGTATAAAAAGTCTATCTAATTTGCAACATACTACCCCCAAGTTCGCGATGTTCAAGTGCCGGGACTGGCTAGAGGTAAAATACCCGGAATCGAAAATACACTTTTTCCTATAAAAATGGCTTTACAAAACGAAAGAACGCAAAAATACAAGCTCTTTAAGGTGAGGATCAATCTTGTCGGAGTTGTAATAAGGCCACAATTTAATTTTGAAAATTGCAATTTTCCCATAAGAAATACATGTAAGTGTATTTTGTGTTGTAAAATTTCCAATATGGCGGTCATTCTGTTGGCGGTACGTGTGCTGTGCCTGGGTCGACAGTGACTAGTGGTGGGGAGATACCAGTCGCTCTCAGAGATCCGTCGCGTCAACTTTCAAAATTTTCGAGTTGGAGCCGCTTAAGGGATGTTTTTAATGAGTTTAGCACGTGTCAAAACCGTTCGGAGCCCCGTACGAGCCCCGGAGGGGCGAGGGCGGGTGCGGAGAATAGGTTTTGACAGTGCAACCACCTCAGAAACAAATTCACACAAAAAGTGATTTTTTTTTCGAAAATTTGTTGTCCGATCACAACTTTAATTTTTTTATTAGCTAATTACACCATTATCTATCATAATTCGTCGTGAAAATCGAGATTCTGGAATATTTACTGTCGCCACAGCCTCTTTCAATTTTGGGGGCGGGGTTACAGTTGAAAAGAGCCAATGATAAAATTGCATTCCGAATTAACTTTAAAGCCGTTTTTTTCAAAATTGTGTGAATATTCCGCAAATTTTATTTTTTTTATATGCTATTGGGACCCTCATCTTTCAGAATCCACTTCAAAAATGGTAAAAATCGCGATCCGGGAATCTTACCTGTCACCGCCGGGACTTATTACGAGTCCAATAAACACAAAAAATTAAACACAAAACAAGTCTGATATTCATATAATTTCATATAAGATTTTTTTGGCTCTGCGTTTATAATTTATTACATGTCAAATTATTTGTTGGATAAAATACATACATAAATCCCTCTTCAAAGCAATTTTTATTGTTGTTATATTTAATATTAATTAAATGAGGTTAAATAAAAAATAAAGTAAAGCCCGCCCTGAGCGGAATTTTTAATTTCTCAATAAAAATGTAACAGGCCCAGCACTTTCAAAATAAATTCTTTTGCAAGTAAACTAAAAAAGCAAAAACAATAAAGTACTTACTTCTATTCTAAAATAACAAGAACACGTGATTTGGTGATGCGTGATACGGGTCCAGACGATAAATGCAGGAATTTTCTGTAATTTCAAGGCTAGTACTTTTCTGTATGTCTTTATTTAATATCAAAAATATCATCGAGTAATATTTGTACATTGATGCAGTGGCTCACTGATGAGAAGTTTAAAATTGCCAAATAGCACGGCTAACAAAATACATTTTTGGCCACAAAAGTTTTATTTTTTAAAATAAAAGAAAAAAATTTACGGCACAAAGCAGCACAAATTGAGCACAACTCAGCACAACTTTAATTTTTCAAAAATGGTACGGCTAACTTCTCACGACAAAATACATATTAGGCCACAAAAGTTTCATTTTTTAAAATAAAAAAAAAAAATTTACGGCACAAAGCAGCACAAATTGAGCACAACTTAGCACAATTTTTATTTTTTTAATTTTCAAAAATGGCACGGCTAACTTCTCACGACAAAAACAGTCTCCGTAAAACCGAAATAAAATAAAAAAAAAATTACGGCACAAAGCAGCACAAATTGAGCACAACTCAGCACAACTTTAAGTTTTTAATTTTCAAATATCTCAAATAATTACATATCAGTGGCTCACTGATGAGAAGTTTAAAATTGCCAAATAGCACGGCTAACAAAATACACTTTTGGCCACAAAAGTTTTATTTTTTAAAATAAAAGAAAAAAATTTACGGCACAAAGCAGCACAACTCAGCACAACTTTAATTTTTTTATTTCTCAAAAATGGCACGGCTAACTTCTCACGACCAAATACATATTAGGCCACAAAAGTTTCATTTTTTAAAATAAAAAAAAAATTTTACGGCACAAAGCAGCACAAATTGAGCACAACTCAGCACAATTTTTAATTTTTTATTTTTCAAAAATGGCACGGCTAACTTCTCACGACAAAATACATATTAGGCCACAAAAGTTTCATTTTTTAAAATAAAAAAAAAATTTTACGGCACAAAGCAGCACAAATTGAGCACAACTCAGCACAACTTTTATTTTTTTATTTTTCAAAAATGGCACGGCTAACTTCTCACGACAAAATACGCAGTCTCCATAAAAGCCGAAATAAAAAAAAAAAATTACGGTACAAAGCAGCACAAATGCTTTGGATCATTGGGATCGTTTCCAAGCTTGCATAAAGGTCTAGAATGCAACAATGCTTCGATTTGTGTAAGTACAGTATTGAACTCCTCATAAGTCAATATTTGAGTCCCTATCACCTTGCTAAGATACGTTTTCACGCTTTTTATATTTGCTTCCCAAATTCCTCCAAAGTGCGGAGCGGCTGGCGGATTAAATTTCCACTCTACTTTGTTTTTATTTAATTCTCAGTGTAAAAGTTCATCAGCATATGTCCGGGAATAAATCAATTGATGAACTTCATCCAGATACCTCTTGGCACCGACAAAATTTGTACCATTATCAGAAAATAATGTCGTACAATTTCCTCGACGGATAGAAATCTCTTGAAAGCCGCTATAAAGCATTCGGTGGATAAAGCAGAAGCCAGCTCTAAATGTATTGCTTTAGTGGCCAAACACACAAAGAGACAAACATAAGCTTTCTGAGTTTTACCTTGCGACGACTAAAGTGATTGGAAAAGCTCCTTAAAAATCGACTCCGTGACAGGGAAAGCCTTAGAAATTTACTTTTCAGAATAAAATTGCCATTAAGGAAATGTGGTTTGGGGATGACTAATAACAATTTGCACAAGCAGTGTCGAATCACGCTCCTGGCAGATAATATCCAATAATTTTGACATAATAAAGATTGCAATAAATAAGGTCCAGCATGATGATAAATTTTGTGATGGTACCTAATTAGCAAAACGACAAACGGATCGGATCTTGGTAGTAAAATAGGATGTTTTTGATCAAACTTTAGGAGCGCATTTGATAAGCGACCACCCACTCGTAGCAGACCTCCTTCTATAAAAAAACATAGCCGACGTAAATTTGATTTAATAGGTTGATGGTTTTTTAACTTCCGATACTCATCATGAAAATAGCGTTTTTGAACGGCCTTAATTAAAACAAATTCCGCAGTTTTTAATTGCGAAGCATTAATCGGTGAATGTCTGGATAACACTTTAGAAATCTTAAAACATACACGGTGGCGTTGAGCAGTTTGGTTCAAGAAGAAAAATAATTTATTAGAGAATATAATGGTGATATCGAATCTGGAACGGTAAGGAAGACACATTCTTTCTTGTCGTCTTGAATAATTATAAGTTCTTGGAAGGATTTAACTGGCCATTCAGAACGTGGCAAGGCTAACCAAAGAGGCCCCGTAAACCATGTAGGATGGTGAAGTAAATTTGAAGGAGTAAGTCCTCGCGATGCACAATCAGATACATTCAATTTTCCAGGTACATAATTCCAATGCAGTGGAGGTAAACAAGCTTGTATTTTTTCTATCCTATTACCAATAAATGGTTTTAATTTTTTACTGGATGAATTAATCCAACTTAAGGTTATACTCGAATCTGTAAAAGCCCAAACATAGGCTATTTTAACGCGCGTGGAATAAATATCACAAACATGTGCAAGAAGCTTAGCTAATAGCGTAGCGGCACAAAGTTCCAAACGTGGAAGACTCATTTTACACATAGGGGCCATCTTTGATGGAGCACAAAGGAAACTTGTATTAGTTTTATTAAACAAGTCAACAGTTTGTAGGTAAACTACTGCGGCATATCCGGACAGACTTGCATCGGCAAAACCGATCAACGTCAAGGAAGTATCTACAGACACTAAAACATGACGGGGAATCTCTAATGCATTCAGAAGAACAAATTCATCTTGGCATCTCTTCCAAATTTTATCAATTTCTAAAAGGGCCAAGGAATTCCAATCAATACTTAATTCCCACAATTTTTTAATTAATAACTAGCTGGATACCCGGCTTCGCCCGGGGTCTCATTAAAATGGTGGAACTCTGCCTTTGTCTGAAGTACTTTACTTTAGGCTCTTGGACTTAAAAAGAATTTAAATGGGTAGACTGAATAATTATAAAAATATAAAATTGATAAATTATTTATTTTATTTATATAATTGAATTAATAACCGGATACCCGCTTTCGCCCGGGGTTTAAATGAATGTGGAATATTAATTCAGACCACAAACACAAATAATAAAAGATGTAAACGGGAAAATCATAACAGACGTAGAAGGAATTGCCAAAGTCTGGAAACAATATTGCGAAAACCTCTACAAAGGCAAATGGCAGGATCAGAAACCTAAAGAAAAAAATAAAAAGCCCACCGCCGAAAGAAGCAGAAATATTACGATCAGAAGTAAAAGCGGCGTTAAAAAGACTTCGGAACGACAAAACCCCAGGATGCGACGAGATAATGGCAGAGATCCTAAAAAGCATGGGAAACGTTGGGATCGACATTATGCACACAATCTGCAAAGAAGTGTGGAATACAGGAGAGTGGCCCGACGATTGGTGCAAATCAATATTTGTACCTATACATAAGAAAGGTCTCCCAACAGAATGCAAGAACTATCGAACTATTGCGCTCATATCTCACGCAAGCAAGGTCATGCTCCACATCATCAATGAACGCCTGAAGCCTTTCCTTTTGCCACAGATTCCTGATGAGCAGGCCGGGTTTGTGCAAGGAAGAGGAACCCGCGAGCAAATCTTGAACGTTCGACAGATTATCGAAAAGGCTAGAGAATTTAACATTAAAATGCATCTGTGCTTTGTCGACTACTCCAAGGCTTTCGATTCCATCAGCTGGACGCACCTCTGGAAAATACTGGAGCAAATGGGCGTACCTCATCATCTAAGGTGGCTGCTGCAAAACTTGTACAACAAAAGCAAAGCCGTAGTGCGAGTGTCAAGAAAAACCTCCGAAGAATTTGCTGTGGAAGCTGGAGTGCGACAGGGATGCATAATCTCGCCGATACTGTTTAATATATACAGCGAGCACATAATGCGCGAGGTTTTCGATAAATGGGAAGGAGGCGTGTCAATAGGAGGGGAGAAAAATTAACAATCTGAGATATGCCGACGACACTCTAATCATAGCATCAACTAGGGAAGAGATCGAATTAATAATGCAAAGGTTGAACGCATGCAGCGGACAGTACGGCTTGGAACTAAACAAAAGCAAAACAAAAATTATGGTGATAGATAGAGAGCTAATTAACGCACCCGAAATTGAAATTGCGGGGTATGAGGTGGTGGATAGTTTTGTTTATCTGGGTTCGCTCATGGGAAGAAATGGGGGGATGCGAAAGCGAAATCAGAAGACGCCTGGCAATAGCCAGATCAGCAGTAACAAGGCTGGTCAAGATCTGGAAAGACTCCTCCATATCAAAAACGACCAAACTTCGACTGGTGAGCGCCCTGATCTTTCCCATTGCAACGTACGCAGCGGAGACCTGGACACTCAAAAAGGCAGATGTCAAAAGAATTGACGCGTTCGAGATGTGGGTGTACAGAAGGCTTCTAAGAATACCATGGACAGCACACAGAACAAATATCTCCGTTCTAGAAGAGCTACATATCACGAAAAGACTGTCAACAACAATTAAACAGTCAATACTGCGATATTTTGGACATATTGCAAGAAGTGGCGACTCAATGTAAAGACTTGTGGTGGAGGGCAAGGTGGAAGGACGAAGACCTAGAGGAAGATCGCCAACCCGGTGGTCGGACCAGGTGAAGAAGATGGCGGGCTGTGGGCTGGCGGAAGCATCACACAGGGCGCATGACCGGAGGACATGGTCCTTGACGGTGAACAACGCGTCTCTATAAGGTCACCATACTCTTTCGAGAGCAAAGGACAGAGGAGGAGGAGGGAATATTAATCCAGTTACATAACGAAAAAATAGGCTCCGCATTTAATATTAATGGATATTTCAAAATGTCATAAAATGTATGCTTTGGACTCTTCAGCTCATTGCCATGCATGATTAAAATAATATAGTGCTAATCCAAATTGTACTGAAAACAAAAATACTTCTGTGGTTGGTTCACAAAACCGTATCCAAAATCATTTATTAATCGTTAATTAATTAATAACACATTTAATTTTATTGTAATGCTTTACAATATACAATATTTTTTGTTTTCCCATCCTGAGCGAAAACGTATAACTCTTTTTGGCGTACCCACTCTCGAGCAAGCGACATATAGTTGACCGTGGGAAAAACATGGAGTTTCTAAATTAATGCCTGCTACTGCCAGTGACTGTCCTTGAGCTTTATTTATTTCATTCAAATCAATTTTCACTGGTATATTCATTCTTTTACGGATGGGCAATGGCACTATCATTACATTATAATTGTTAATTATTTATTTAATAGAAATAGTTTTATTATTGATTTCTTACAAATATCAAATTGTCATCCATACGTCATTACATATCTGTCATTATACGTCAATTACATAGCTGTCATGTACGTTTTGTTATTCCAAGTCTGATTCTTTTTTGTTATACCACGTTTTATAGTGACTGACGTTTCATGTCAAGTCACACGGGAATGCTGTCGAACGGGATAAAAAGTATCCTATGTCCTTCTCCTGGCTCTAAACTACCTCCCTGCCAATTTTCAGCTAAATCGGTTCAGCCGTTCTTGAGTTATAAGTGGAGTAACTAACACGACTTTCTTTTATATATATAAGATTTAATTAGCAATGTAATAGGAGCCAAGAAATCTAATGGGTCGAAAGTACGTACTGCCAACGGTAACATATTTCTCTTCGTGCAGGGTTGATTATCTGGTGTTATCTTGAAGTAAAATCGATCAGTTACTGGATTCCATCGTAAACCAAGAATCTTCACCACATCTTTATTAAAATCTAAATGTTGAATTAATTTTAATTCATCGGGAATATGAGCCAAAATTTTAGAAGAATTAGAAATCCACTTGGCTAATTGAAATCCACCAGACTTGAACATATTAGTTAGTTCTGGATATAAAACTAGTGCTTCTTCAATTGTGGGTACACTGGCAATTAGGTCATTCATATACATGTCCCTATTTACATATGCAACCGCACGAGGATAGGATAGAGATTCTTCATTAATTAATTGCTTTTCGGCGAAGGAATACGAATTACCCAACCCTGCTGGGTTATCTTTAAAGGGTAGCGCAACTGTATAACGACCGTTAATATCACGTTGTACCGTGTCGATAAATATCTCTTCAACGACTACATCTTCCTTAGTTGTGATGGGGGGATTTAAATCTTCAAGTTCAAACATTTTTTCAACTGAATTATCCAAGGTTAAGAAAGTTGATTTGTTAAGGGCGCTTGTGTCATCAGTTTTCACTTGGGAAACAGGACCTAGAATGACATATCCTAAGGTGGTTTGAATGGCTGTAGGGGTATTGAGGGGTCCGGGTACTTTATGAGTACCTAAAATTTCGGCAAACATGGCTGCTCCTAATAACCCATCAATGGAGCCAGGAATATAAAATGTTGGATCCGCTAATGGTAAAGATTTCAAGTGATTGTAAAGCTGAACATCTATAGGAAGATTTGGCAAATTGTCACAAATTTTATCAATAAGCAAGGCTTCGATTGGATATTTCAAGTGAGGATTTAATTTTGAAAAGATTGTTAAATTGGTTTGTCCACTGATAGGTTTGGTGGCTGCTCCGATTGCAATAGCACATGTAGATAATTTGGTATAAGCCAATCCTAATCATTTGCAACAACTGACGGTTAGGAAATTAGACATGGATCCGCTATCAATAATAAATCGAAGAGTATTTTCCCTGTTCTACTTATCTTTAACTTTGACTAGGGCTGTGCTCAATAAAACGTAATTAGGATTAGGACTCTTGACTGCAAGAACGTTGGTACATAAACTGTGAATAGTTTCATTATTGGAACCTACTGCGGTGTCTAAAATCTGGCTGGATGAGCTAGTGTTTATCACACTAACGGTGTTGGTTTTATGCAATAGCGTATGATGTCTTCTTCCACAAATCTTCTTCTTCTTCACGTGCCTATTCGTTACCGGATGTTGGCGATCATATTAGCTATAATCACTTTATTGACTGCAGCTCTGAAAAGTCCCGTTGTAGTTGTTCCAAACCACGTTCTCAGGTTCTTCAGCCACGAAATTCTTCTCCTTCCTGGTCCTCTTTTTCCATAAACCTTTCCTTGGAGTATCAGCTGGAGCAACCCATAGCGCTGGCAGTTTCTCATAATATGGCCTAAGTATTCAAGTTTCCTTCTTTTTAACTTGATTCATTATTTCCATGTTTTTTCTTATTCGTTCCAGCACCTCTTTGTTTGTGATGCGTGCCGTCCATGGAATTTTTAGCATGCGTCGATACAGCCACATTTCGAATGCTTCGAGCTTTTTACTTGATGCTTCTGTCAGTGTCCACGATTCGACGCCGTATAAAAGTACCGGAAATACGTAACAGCGGAGGAGTCTGACTCTGGTGTTTATATTGAAATCGCGGCTCTTTAGTAATTCACCCATCTTTATAAACGCACTTCTTGCTTTCTCTATCCTGCATCTGATCTCCAATGCATGATCCCATTGGTCGTTGATTGTACTACCAAGGTAAGTAAATTTTTCCGCCTTGTCAATTGTCTTTTGATTTATGAATAATTGTCCTTGTGGTATGGGATTTTTACATATCGTCATATATTTTGTTTTGGCTATATTGACGTCAATACCAAATTCTCTGCTCTTTTCTGTCACTTTGTCCATCAACTCTTGCAAATCCCCAAGATTTTCCGCAATTATTACGGTGTCGTCGGCATATCTGATGTTGTTGATTCTTTCGCCGTTTATTTGTATACCTATTGATACATTTTCCAGCGCATTACTGAAAATTTCTTCCGAATATATATTGAATAGCAATGGCGACAGGATGCAACCCTGTCGAACACCTCGTTGGATTTCTATCTCTTTCGATATTTCACCTTTGTGTGTTATATGTGCTGTTTGTTTCCAGTACAGGTTCTCTATAATACGGAGATCTTTGTCGTCTATTCCTATTTTTCTTAGAATCGGTATTAGCTTTTGATGTTTAACTCTGTCAAATGCTTTTTGGTAGTCCACGAAGCATATATGCACATCGCAGTTTACATCTCTACATCGTTGAATTAACACTTGAGTACAAAACAGCGCCTCTCGTGTTCCGGTGGCTTTTCTAAATCCGAATTGGGTGTTCCCATATATTCTTCGCATAGTGAATATAGTCTTCTATGTATGATTTTTAGGAATACTTTTAGTAGGTGGCTCATGAGGCTTATTATTCTATATTCATTACACGTTTTTGCGGTTTTCTTCTTAGGGATTGTTATAAATGTAGACTTCAACCATTCCTTGGGGATGTTGCCTGTGTTGTATATATTGTTGAATATCTTGGCGAGTCTCTGGACGTTTGCATCGTTCAACAATTTTACAAGTTCCCCATTTGTTTCGTCCGGACCGGGTGTTTTTCCGTCCTTTATGAGTGATATTGATTTCCTTACTTCTTCTTCTGTAATATCTGGACCAGTGACGCATTCTGATGTTTGAATGCCTGGGCGTTCGTCTTGAAATAAAATTTCTATGTAGTCCTCCCATACCTTTATTGCTTTTTGCTTATCCATTATCCAGCGGCCATTTTCGTCCAGCAGGTTACCAGGGTGCCTTGTTTTATATATACCCGCCGCTTCCTTAACTTTCTTGTGCATGTTAAAACTGTCGTGCTTCCTCTCTAGTTCTTCTATATCTCTGCACTTTTCGTTCAGCCATATCTCTTTTGCCTTCCTAATCTCTCTTCGTATTACCCTCTGAAGCCTTCCGTATTCGTCTTCTCTTGCTTGCTTTGCCCTTCTTCTTCTCTCCATCAGCTCCATTATGTGATCATTCATCCATTGCTTCCTTTGCTTAGTTTTCTCTGTTTTCAAGTGTAGCTCTTTTGTTTTTGTCATCGCTTTCACCAGTGTTTTTATTTCTTCTTCTATCTCCCCACTTTCCTCAGCTTGTTTTAGTTCTTCGTTCAAGCATTGCGTAGCTTGTATCTTAGTATTCTCATCTTTTAGTCTTTCCAGGTTCCACTGTGGGCGATTCTTTCTTGTTATTATTTTCAGTTTCAGTCTAAATCTTCCTATAAGTGGGCTGTGGTCGGAGTTTATATCTGCTCCCGGGTAAGCTTTCACTGAAAGGCAGCTGTTTCTGAAGCGCTTGTTTATTAGTATATAATCTATTTGATTGCGGATCACCCTTTCCGGTCTATCTGCTGGTGCCTTCCATGTATACAATCTTCTTGGGTGTAGCTTGAAGAAGGTGTTCATTATGACCAATTTGTGCTCTTCCGCCTGTATCTTGAGTCTGTCACCTCGCTCGTTTCTTGTTCCTAACCCGTGGGGTCCTATGCTTTCTCCTTCTCTTCCTCTTCCTATTTTGGCGTTGAAGTCACCCATTACTATAAGAATTTCTTTTTTGTTTATTGTTTTTATTGCTTGGGTCATTTCGTCGTAGAATCGTTCTACTTCTTCCTCTTCCTTATCTGCCGTTGGGGCATACACCTGCAATATGTTAAGTTTGATGGGGTTGGTGTTCATCTGTAGTAAGTATTTCTCTGATATTGGCACATAGTTGTTAACAAATCTTGAACAGTATTCATTCAGAATCATTCCCACTCCGTGTTGATGTATGTTTTCATTTCCTCCAGAGTAGTATACTTTGTGGTTTTCTACCGTGCACTCTCCGGCACCCGGCCATCGCATCTCGCTTATCCCCATGATGTCGATCTTCAATCTTTTCATCTCGTTTATCGCGTTATGTATTTTTCCAGCCTGATACATTGTTCGTACGTTCCAGGTACTTATTCTAAGCTGTTCTCTGCATATCTTAAGTGTATCGGGTGTTATCTGTGTATTTTCCGCGTTCCCTGCATGTATCTGCGTTTGTGTCTGTGAGCAGGGGGTTTCGCTTAATGACGACCTGAGAAGCCCTGTCGTATCTTCTCCTGCCGGATCTTGGTATCCGAGTTCCATGATCAGTAACTTTCACTTCTCTGTCTTGTATAGCCATTTTGATTGTTCTTGGGAATATAATGAGGTGGTTTCCCGTTGCCTTCCTCATCGCAGTATCATAACCAGAGGGTTCCCCTTTGGTCCTTGCTTATGATATTCTGATATTAAGTCGTTCCGAATTTATATTCTTCGCCTTAACCCAGTAATGACGGCTACTGCTGCCCTCCGTCATGTTTTTCACCATATCTGGCTACCCTCACTTAGTTTTGCCTGCGGGTCAACGCAGTTGTCCGGGGTGTGGCACGTGGAGCCATAAGTGAGAGTTGGGTACCCTGTGAGGACCAGTTATCCGGAACCACCTCCCGTATGTAACGCTCAGTGTGACCATCCCGTATAAAAGGTACTACCTCTCCAGCGTATCCCCAAACACCCCCTCTTCCACAAATAGTGCAGGTATAACTCGATGGACAAGCAGATACGGAATGTTTCGCCGAGAAACAATTAAGGCAAAGTCCGTTATCTTTTATTATCGCAAATTTCTGTTCATCTGTGCTATTCTTAAGGTGAAGGCAGTCCTTTAATAAATGAAATTGTTTCTTGCAGGAAACACAATTACGATCAATAGTTCTTGCTGAGTGGCTGTTCGTATCGTTGGTGAAGAAAGTCTTAGAAGGTCTCAAATATGGATTACTAACCGGAATCTTCTCATGCTTTATGATAATTTTACTTTGTTTTCTAATAAAACTTATCAATTGGTCATAAGTTGGTATCTCTGTGCTCTGGGAGTGAATCAATTCGAAGGCGTTAATTGTTTCTTGTGACAATTTGGACATAGCAAGATAGGTAATAATATAATCCGCTAAATCGTCAATCTCCAATCGTTTTAAGCTGCTAACGGTGGTATCAAAATTTTCCAGAAAAAACTGCAATTTTGTGGGATGATGAACGGTTAGAGGGCGAAAATTAGTGATTCTATCCAAATATAAATTCGTGAGAAATTTTTATCGTGGTATGTATCTTAAGTAATTTCCATATAATTTCGTAATTTTCAGGCATGGGCTCTATTCCGCTACATGTTTTAAAGCCTTCCGGTGATGCTTCCCAACAAATATTGTAATTTCTCAGCTTTAGTAAATTCAGGCGTCATATGGATTAAGTTCGTAAAATTTGCGTGAAAATGGGCCAAAGGGACATATCGCTACCATCAAACTTCATCAATTCAATTTTGGAAAACTAATTTTCGGTCTGTTAGTACTAGTCGTAGGTAAATTATCATTTTGAGGCTTCAACAATTCGGAGGCTAAATATAGGATGTTGTCATAGATATCTTCAAAACCATAAAGAGAGCATAATCGGGTTTTGTCTCTGGGTTAAGATCAACTTTTAATTCAATAATTTCTTGAGTAGTCTCAGTATAGTCGGTAGCTACTTTTCTATAGTATGATGTCTCACTGCAAAGTGTTCTTTATAAATACTATTGGAAGATTCATTCTTGAATTTAATACCAGCATCATGACACAACTGCATGCGTCTAAAGAGATTTTCTCGTTTTGCTGTCAATAATTCTAACTCTTTTCTTTTGGAGACTTTGTCATTGTGGATTTTCAATAATTTAAACTTTTCAACAAAATAATTTGGTGCAACAAGCCAAGGTAAATCGAACGTGATAAGCTGCGCACAGCTGGTAGACAAAAGGAAAATGTTTGTTGCGATATTGTAACTTGCAATAAATAAACTTGGAAAATTGCCGAATAATCATAAAAAATGTCAGAAATCAACACAATCGACTAGGGCGATAAAATCACTGAATTGAGTGGAATAAAGAACAAACCACCAAATACTCAATTCGGCTCGAAGGAACAAATGTTTGGCGTAACCAAGCCCAAATGCTTGGTTAATTAATAATTGTGGACTGTAATTGTGTCGTTGTGTTGATTAGATGAAAATATGGTCACTTATCAGTGGCAGGTGGTCGGATCTTCTCCTTCCTTCGGATAAAGGAATCAAAGGGAAAAAATGGTAGGAAAAACAAGGAACACACTGATAAGCACTATGATTAAAATAAATTTACGATTATCCAGCGAATGGAACACAAAATAACCGGATGGTTAATTTTTAGTCGGCACGTTTCTTCGGATCTATCAACATACTGCTTAAATTCCACCTTTGGTGCGCCCTGGCAATGCGCACCAGGAAAAAGACCAAAACGGCGTCAACAGTCAGCTTTATTAATTTTTTATCAATATGCCTGTGCCAATTCTGAATGTTTATAACATAATCTTGCTAATGTGCTAATATAACATTGTTAAATTTGATTTATTTCAGGGAAAGGATGATGTCACTGGAGAAGATTTAGTGCAACGTGTTGATGATAAGCCTGAAGTAGTAATGAAGAAGTTGATGGAATATGATAACATAATTAGTCCAGTTATTAATTTTTTATAGGGAACATGGAATTGTTAGAGATTTTAAAGGTAATACTTCTGATGAAATATGGCCCAAAGTTTTAAAGTGTCTAATGTCGTATATGCCACAAAACGTACAAAATAAATTGTAAATGATTTAATAATTTTAAAATGTAAATATTGGCAAATAAAATTATATTTTTATTGATATTTTAAATTACAAGCATTTTTTGATTTTTGTTATAGAAATTTTTTAATTTCGACTAAAAATTCTTATGAAAATTACTAGATGGTGGTAAATCAAGTCATTTTTCCATTGGTATTAAATTTGGCACCAACTTTTTTTTTATTTTGATAACAAATAATACAATAAATTATCTTGCATTGAATAAATAGTCCAATAAATTATAAAAATTAAAAGGATTGTAAATTACGAAAATTAAAATAATTTTAATATATTAGGGCAGTCAGTAGAGAATCGAAATAAGGTGGTATGTTGCAAACGGTGGTGTAGAAGATTTTATTTTTTTAACTTGTATAAATAGGTACAAGCATGTGAAAAAACAAAAATGCTAACACGGGCGACCTCGGGAGAACTTTTGGCAGCCAAAGAACTTCAAAATTTTAGGACTTTTTTTAGTTTTTTGCATATAACTCCTAAACCGTGAATCCTATCAAAACATTAGTGGTTTAACAAATTAAAGAGCGTTAAATTCTGCGTCGAATGAGTACCACAACTTAATAATTTGGTCAAGCGGTATGGTCGAAAATTACGGTCAAAAAACGATAATTTTTTCTAATTTTGTCAAAAACTGAGATATACCTATATGTGAGTGCGCGTCCGGCATCTATCGCGCTGCACTAAATTCGTTGTAACTGTGGCGAACATAAATTCAAATTTAAATTTTAAGATGTAAGTTGGCATTGCCGGGTGGATGGCGCCACCTAGGATAAGAGTAGGGAGTGAAGTGACGCGTGACGAAATCAGGTGGTCGAGAACAAAATTGAGTCAGTGAGGTGATGCGATTTTACCGAATGAATTAGTAATTTTGTTATCTGTTGTATTGTGCATAAAATTATTTTATTTGATTGGAAATAAACGTTACTCCAAATAACTTTTAAACTGATTAATGAAATTGAGCATTCAAAAGCTCAAATGAAAGAAGAAACATGTAGCTATTGCACTATTATATTTTCTAATATAAAAATGAATGTATATAAGAGTAGTAAATGTATATAGTTGGAACATACGGAGATATCCGATAAAATCGCTAAGAGCTCTACCATTTCTACAATTCTTAAAATAAAGATCTGAAATTTTACAGATTACTCTAGAAGTAATGTATAAAAATATCGGATAAACAAAAAAAATCTCAAAAATTTAGTATTGAAGATGTACACTTTCAAAATTTCAAAATTTTGGGTAAGTAATAAAATCTGAAATGTATACCTAACTTTAACCACATATTACTCTTGCTTAAATCGCGTTATTGGAGTTCTACAGGTGCGATTTTTAAAGCTTGAAATGTGTACTTTAAGATGCTATAAGAGGATTTAGGTTAAAAAGTAAATCAACCTTTTTTATTTTATAAAAATAAAAAATAAATTTTTTTTTGCTCCAAAATTCGTTAAATTAGAGTACGTTAAACGTTAATAACTTTTATAAAAATTTATTTAACCTACCTAACTAGCATATATTATTAATAGGACTTAAAAATAAGTGAATTTAGTGTAAAAAATTTTAGAATATATAATAATAGCTTTAGCGATTTTATCGGATATCTCCGTATGTTCCAATTATATACATATACTACTCTTATATACATTCATTTTTTATTTGAAAATATAATAATCCAATAGCTACATGTTTCTTCTTTCATTTGAGCTTTTGAATGCTCAATTTCATTAATTAGTTTAAAAGTTACAACGAATTTAGTGCAGCGCGATCGATGCCGGACGCGCACTCACATATACGTATATCTCAGTTTTTGACAAAATTATGAAAAATCGTCGTTTTTTGACCGTAGTTTTCGACCATACCGCTTGACCAAATTATTAAGTTGTGGTACTCATTCGACGCAGAATTTAATGCTCTTTAATTTATTAAACCACAAATGTTTTGTAGAATCCACGGTTTAGGAGTTATATGCAAAAAACTAAAAAAAGTCCTAAAATTTTGAAGTTCTTTGGCTGTCAAAAGTTCTCCCGAGGTCGCCCGTGTTAGCATTTTTGTTTTTCACGTGCTTGTACCTATTTATACAAGTTAAAAAAATAAAATCTTCTACACCACCGTTTGCAACATACAATTCCTTTACTGACTGGCCTATATTGTTAATAGGGTAAGTTATTTTTTCTTTAAAATTTTTAACAACTAATGAACTTTCAAAATTTTAAAATCTGCCAGCACTTTAAACTTGATTGAAAATGTTTTACAATATTGCAGTATTCAACAAAATAATTATTTCTTATGTGCGGCTAAAGGAGGCAAACCTCACCATAAATTTTGACAAATGCAAGTTTTGCCGTCCCAGTTTGGCATTTTTGGGACACGTCATTGATAAAACAGGTTTACATACAGACCCTGCCAAAGTTGAGGCAATCACTAAAATAGAAAGGCCCAAGACGGTTACGGCCGTGAGACGGTTTATTGGGATGGTCAGCTGGTACAGGCGTTTTATTCCGGCCTTTTCCACTCTGTCTGCACTTATCACGAAGCTGATAAAGGGTCGGGCTAAACGTCAGTCCGTTGTTTGGACAGCTGAGGCTGAATCCTCGTTTGCCCGTCTAAAACATCTGTTAGTTTCTGCGCCTATTTTAGCTAGCCCCAACTTTAAAGAAAATTTTTATCTTCAATGCGATGCGTCAAATTATGGTTTGGGTTGCGTCCTGACGCAAGGGGAAGGAGAAAATTAGCACGTCATCGCGTACGCGTCAAGAACATTGAGCAAGGCGGAACGGAATTACTCGGTTACCGAGAGAGAATGTTTGGCAGTCATTTTTGCGATTGAAAAGTTCCGGCCTTATATTGAAGGCACGGAGTTTACGGTCATTACAGACCATCACTCTTTGTTGTGGTTGATAGGTATGAAAGACCCTGCAGGTCGCTTGGCTCTTTGGAGCGTTGGACTGTCACAACATTCTTTTAACATCCAGCACAGGAAGGGGTCATTACATGTTGTTCCTGATGCTTTATCTCGGGCTCCTTTGGAGGTGTCGTCTCTTGAGATGGCCGAGGGCGATTTCGACGCGTGGTACCGACGTATGTTGGCTAAGGTTGGGAGCACCCCCACCAAATATCCTGATTGGCGGATAGAGGGGGGCGGCTTATTGTTTAAGCTAGTGTCATGTTTGCTGTGTTATAAACTGTAATTGCAGTGTAGAATATGAGTTGGTACAGTAACGAAAAGGAGCGAAGCGTCGAAAGCTTTAATCGAGTCACTTAGTTATCGGAAATTCAAGTTGTTCGGCATTTGGCAAAATTGTGCACCTAAAATGAATTGAAATAAAATTTTTATAAGTAAATGAACGAATTCAATACAAACCTTGAGTCAAATTAATTAAGTAAAAGTTATTTTGAATTTAAACTTAAATAATTTAAAAAGTTAAGGAAAACTATTAAAAGATGGCGCCAGGTCACAAAATTTAAAATGGTAAAATTTGACAGCTACCTAAAAATTTAATTAATTAGAGATGTAAATAGTATAATTTGAATAGTTTAAGAGTTTTGTAAATTAATTAGGTGATCATAGATGTTTAATGTGAACAATAGATTAAAGAAAAAGAGAAACATTTTTATAAAAGTGAAATTTGCATGCATATTACCTTTGTTACACCTGTATGAACAATCGAAAGTGAAAATAAATTGGTGTGCCATGAAAATAATTGAAAAGGACTCTCTGAGATGCGATGAGGTGACGACGTGTTAAATTGGTCCGCAACTAAAATTACAATTTGGGAAGAAAAAGTTAAAAATAAAAGAAAATACTTACGAGGAAGCCGGAAGCTGATGGTCACGGCGAATTGATTAAAAGTGAGTTGGGATGGTTTAATAAAGAAACGAATAGACCTACAAGAAAATTCAACACGAGGTTTTGGTTATGCAACAAGAAAGAAAACTCACCTGATGAATTGCGGGTTAAGGAAAGAAAGCTCGAAGTAAGCAAGCAGAACGATCAACAGATTAAATTGCAGTTCGTCAAATAAGGTAAAATTTCAAACTACAAAAAATATTTCACTTGTGGGGCGCAGATGACTTGAGGCTTCAATCTTAAGTGCGATTATCGCAAAGTTCAACGTACTTAGTGCCATGCGCAAATTGTACATTAGAAAATTCATGAAGAATACAGGGTATTGCAAAATAAAAGACATGTTTAGTTTGGTAAAATAGCTTTAATTTGGTAAATTAATTAACATAGGGTAGAATTAAGTTGTTTGTTTGTTTTTAGGGTAAATTGCTTTAATATAAGACGTGCGAAAATTCAGTATCAGTTTTAAATTCAAAATAAATGTTTGAGCTTCAAATCAAATTAAGTTTCATTACGAGTAGAGAAGTTTTATTTCAGAGAAGTAAGTAAAAATATGCAGCCACGTAACGGTAAGTCGAGAATTCCACCTTACGTAGCACTAGTCACTAATTTCCATGGCATCACTTCCAATTTAGTGGAGTGGAAACAAGTCATTCCTAAGTCGCTTCGAAATGACATTTTAAAACGATGTCACGACGATCCGACTTCTGCTCATTTAGGAATTTTAAAAACATTCAATAAAATTAGTGAACTATATTATTGGCCCAGGATGAGGGCAGATATAGCCAGATATGTGCGTCGGTGCCCGGTTTGTTTGTCGTCCAAAGCTTGTCAAGGGGGGCGATACGGCTTGATGGGTAAGGAGAAGAAAGTACGCTTTCCGTTCCAATGCATCTCTGTTGACCTGATGGGTCCGTTTCCTCGATCTGCGAAAGGTAATACCACACTTTTGGTAGTTTGTGATTGGTTCTCGAGGTTCGTGCTGGTGCAACCATTGCGCAAAGCGACGTCCAGAAAGATTTGCGAGTTTTTAGAAAATCAAGTTTTCCTGATATTTGGGGTTCCTCAAATATGCATGGTTGATAATGGACCGCAGTTCATCAGTAAGGACTTTCGAGATCTCATGACCAGCTACAATGTGAACCATCTGTGGTACAATGCTGCGTTTCATCCGCAGGTTAATTACGTAGAGAGGGTGAATCGGGTGATAGGGACCGCCATGCGTTCATATGTTCTAAACGACCATCGCACATGGGATGTACAAATTCACAAGATAGCTTATGCTATACGTTCTGCCACTCACGAGGTAACCGGTTTTACACCTTTATTTTTGAATCTTGGGCGTACCGTTCCCGCTAGGGGAGATTATTACGGTCGTGTAAGGGATTTGGGTGAGGAGGAGTTAAACCTGGATAGTCGCGAGCGGGTTGCTGGGGAAATGAACCGATTGAACGAGCTTTACAATGATGTGACTGCACGATTAAAGGAGGCTTATAGGCGTAATTCGTCTCATTATAACCTTAGAAAGCGTTCAATACATTTCAAGGTAGGGGATACTGTTTGGTGTCGGAATTTTTTGTTTGTCAAGCGCTGCCAAACATTTTACCAGCAAATTAGCTCCGAAGTACATCAAATGTAAAGTTCGTGAAGTCACCGGTCCATTGACCTACCGACTCGTTAACGAGCGTGGGAAAGACGTCGGCATTTTCCATGTCAAAGACCTGAAGTTAAATCCTTCAGAACACCAGGAGGATCGACGTATTGGATGAGTGGGTTTTCCTACAGTTGTGGTCCGTAACACCTTGGACTACAATTTTTTTGCCCGTAAGTTCCAACTCTTTTTCCCGGGTTTTTAATTCATTTTATCTCTTTTAATTTAAATCAACTGTGAAACAAAACATCTCAAGTTTCCAGTTGCTTCAACTTTCATACAATGAATGTTTTTGGCTATGTGACTGCAGTAGATTTTGCTGATCATATTTTTTTTGATCGGAATAATATTTAGTAACCACTCAACCGTTTCTATGTTCCAAGGACTCTGAGTGCCTTGGTCTGAAACAAAATTTTTCTGCTGGGCGGACTGGTTCCGCTTACGAGCCGTTTCAAATGGGTCCTATGTGGTCCATTTGTAGCTTTCGTCACTAATGTTGTCTCGAGACCATCGTGCGAATAGCGCCTAGTTATCACCTGTTGGCATTTAAACCACAGTGTGTGTTAGTTTGTTTTTTTGATTTTTTTAGTACAGATCCTATGTGGTGCTGTACTTACCCTTATGGAACCGAGTTCCTTTGCAAACAAGTTGATGTTTGGAGGGCTCATGTTTTGTGGGTTAACCGTAGCGCTTATGCGCTCAACCCAATGGTTCACATAGTACGGATATAAGGGTAACGTTTCGTTATCTTGAAAGAATCAGATCTTTATTTTTTTTCAGCATTTTTTTATTAGTTCTCATTTGGAGGAAAAATTTTTATTTTTTTGACTGCAGCCACGTACCAAAATTATTCCTAAACCAAGTATAGCCAAAAATGCAAAGGCTCTTGCAAGCGGTCTTCTGCCTCTTGATCATCACCATCGATCTACCGTGTATATTTTCACCTAGTGAAAATTTTTAGGGGGGGGGGTGTAACGATAAATTGTTAAATTTGTCGTCTTGTATATGATTTTACACCATCTAACCCCTCTCTAGGTCACCAGGTCACGCGAGCGGAGGGGGTAGAGAGGGCTGCGCACAAATTTAGGTCGAACTCAGCAGTGGTCGACGAACTCTCGATGCAGGCGCTGTGTCTTTCAAAATTTCATTTTGAAAACCTTTTAATTTTCACCATATTAAGTGGAAATTTTTGCAGTTTTGTAGTGAGTGGGTAATTAGTGACCAATTAAAGCGCTATATGCGGATGTTATCGTCTTACTACGTATTTTGTAAGAAGTCAGCTGTTCACGCACGTGTATTTTCAACGCCGACCGCTAAACACATTTTTCATTGAGCGCGCTGATAAGTTGGAAAGTGCCCATCTGTCGCTGTGCGAGCAAATATTTTTTTGCACATTATCCTTCGTATTACGCAATAGTAATCAGCGTTATTAACAGCCTGCGAATGTTTAGTAATCATAATTTATTAATTAACGACCACCGTAACCGATTTTCCCTTATTGCGATAAGGTCGACTACAATTTGCTTCTCTGTTATTTCAACCGTCTCAGTAGTGATTGTGAGTGATCTGTTCGCCGTTACCTGTGCTTCCCTACACCGATTTGACGCCCAGAAGGCGCTCCAAGGTCGACCCTCGACGGTTTTTCATCACCAGTGCAATTACCAGTGCGATCGGTGTGCCTCTTTTATTCAGCAAATAACTCCGGAGTGTGCCTTAGTTGAATCCAATTGTCGACATCTAACAGCTGTACAAAACAAACCGATCGGTGAGTTTTACTATTTAAATTTAATTGGGGTATATTCCGTTTGGAGTTTAAAATTCAATAAAGTAATTGTTGTTAATTACTTAGTAGCGGTTAGTAGTAACCCATTGTCGCTGGAGTTGTTGGGGAATTCTGTTGAGGTTGTTGACCCATTTATCTCGCATTTGTGTAGCTTACTGCAGAGCAACTCTTATCCTTAATTTTTTTAATAAATTGTTATTGTTAAACTTTTGAGTTTAATTGTTTGGTGTTTACCTAAAGTAATCAAAGACAAGAGAGGGATCCCTCTCGCTTGCCGCATCAGCTGCTGTAGCTGATGCGGCAAGCGAGAGGTGGATCCGCATTGCGAAACGGAATTTCAAAGAGGACCAAAATAAATTTGCTGTCCAGCGTAAGATTCTTACTTTAAACAAAATAACATTTCAACAGTAGATCATCACTTTTGGAGGAAGTCTTGTTAATAATTTAAAATTAATGATTGATTAACATTTCTACTGTAAATTTAATAATCCAAACAATTAACAGCTCAATTCAAAATTATTGATTAAGGTATTTCTTCTAGTTTATAATTGTAATAATAATGATTTGTTAATTTCTAAAACTTTCTACATGTATAGATTTAATAAATATTTTTGCGGCCACTTCACCAGTTATAAATAGAGCATTAAATCAAAATTTTCTGATTGAAGTATATTTTCCTATTATTTGTAATTAAAATGGATTTGTTTAATTTCTTATAAACTTATTTTATATATTTTGAATGGAGTTAAATAATTGAAAATTTTTAATTTTTTGACCCGTGCTCACCCAAGGTTGTGAACATCTTAGAGGCATTAAATGCCTATAAACTTTTCTGTAATTGAAGTGTATAATTTCCACAGTTTGGAGCCCACTTAAAAGTGTAGGTTTGCTGTGTTTGTCTTAAAAATATTACCTTATTTTAATATATTGTTTTGGAATTGAATTAAATAAAATTAAAATCAATAACAATTTAATTCAATTACTCTAGCTTTTTCCTAAATTTAGAAGCTTCATTCCTTTGTTTCTTCATATTTCTGTTCTTCAGGTAGAATAGGCCATGTTTAGCTTTAAAATCCGTTAGTTCAGCACACCTTTCCTTCATCCAATTTTGTTTGACCAACTTCTTGTTCGATTGTTGAATTTGTTTATACCTACAAGTTGTTATTGTCTACTGTAGTACCATTAAAATATTATCTATCATTTTCTGACGATGTAATGTTATGAAATAGAAGAAATTTATGTTTAATTTTATAAAAAAAATAGTTTTAGTATAAGAAGCGTTAGTAGAACAATGGCAAAAGATCAAGAAATTGCGAACGTAACAATGTTGAATTATCAATTACTAAATGTCGTGGTTGATAAAGAGACTCAAAATGAAGAAGTGAAGTATGGATCTCGCGATGAAGATAATGATTTTGAAAATTCAGGTGTGTATATTTCTGACTATTCAATTCACTTGTCATCTGTCAAAAGTGGACCAATAAAAATGTTGGATGTGAGATTTCACGGCCAACCAAAATGTACTGTAGTGAATATTCCACTAGTGGTGAATTGCAGCGAATATTCCACTTTTGGTACAAGTGAATATTTTAAACGAATGAAAAATTTTATTGCTAGTATTATATAATTATTATTTCAAATTATTTACATTATATTTTATACTAGGTACGAACAAAATTCTAAAAACTACATGTGAATTTACGAGCTAAGGGTTATTTTAAAACATAATTGATTGTACAACTTGAAAAGCTTACATTGCTACAATTGTTTAAAAATCCCTTTTCACTTGAAGAAGGAATTGCCAAAGTTTCGTCCTCAATTGAATGGTTGGATCGCATCTTTTCAATTATTGTTTGGTGATCTGGATTCTGGATTCTGGATTTTAGGTAGGAGGGCAGGGAGCGAAGCTCCCCACACGCACTTAGGCCGCTAAACCGGGCCCATTGTACTACCTCCGTTATAGCGCCCCCCTTCCCGTCACTCCTCGAGCCAACCCACCGATAAGGCAAACTCAAGGATTTTGGCGGGTGGGTGTCACTAATTCTGGCCATATCAGGCCAGAAGTCCCCAACATGGCACCTCTTTTCGACGCCAGAGCTGGGCAGTGACATAGCACATGCTCAGCTGTTTCGTCCGTTTCGTTGCAACCTCGACATGTAGGGCTATCTACGATTCCCATTGTGTTGAGGTGTTTGTTTAACTTGCAGTGTCCAGTCAAGATCCCTGCAATTGTCCGTAGATTGACTCTGGACAGTTTCAAGTAATATTTAGAATGTTTATTTGAGGGTGTTCTTATCGCAGCCCTCGCCTGTCTACATTCGGTTTCATTTGCCCACCTGCTGGAGTGCAGGTTTAGGGTATACTGTTTCAGAAGGTTGTTAAGGAATTTGACAGCTGGCATTATCATCGGCTCAGGGCCGCAGGGAAGGCTGTTTGTGCCGTTTCTTGCCAGCTCGTCTGCCTTTTCGTTACCCTCGTTGCCTTGGTGTCCCTTAACCCAACTAAGGGAGAGACTGTTTGAAGTTGATATCTCATTTAGTGCCCGAATACATTCGAGCACCAGACCAGAGGTGACCTTTTGACTCCTGAGTGCCAGGAGAGCCGCCCTACTGTCTGTGGATATCTGGATATTTTTATCACGGATACTTTTTTCCTTGATTATTCGTGCGCAGTGTAATATACCAACCAATTCCGTCTGGAAGACTGATATATGTGTACCCAGCGGTATGCTTATGTTTAGGTCGAGTTCGGCAGAAAATATTCCTGCCCCTGAACCCACATCGTTTTTGGAGCCATCTGAAAATAGACGAATGTCATATTCACAGGTCTCTGTTGGATTCAGTAGGATGTCGAACTTCCTATTGAATATATATGCGGGGGGAATTCTGTCGGGCTCCAGATGCAGGAGGGGCACCTCCTCGAGGTAGCCATCCAGAATCCGCATGTGACCAACAGCTCCTCGCCCGCCATTCCATAGCCGCCAGCTGCGTAGTCTAAGAGCGGCCCTAACCGCCATCTCCTGCACATGAAGATCAAGTGGAGGGAGGCAGAGAAGGGACTCAAGCGCCGCAGTGGGAGCCGTTCGCATCACTCCGGTCACAGACAGACAGACAAGTCTCTGAATTCGGTGCAGGAGGATGCCGCTGTTACCAGCCTGGTTCTGGGCCACCAGACTAGGGCCCCGTAGCAAAGCATAGGTCTGACAATCGCAGTGTAGAGCCAAAGGGTGATTTTAGGGGTAAGACCCCATGACCGTCCCATTGCCCTTCGGCACTGCCAGAAGGCCATCCCCGCTTTCCCAAGTTTGTTTTGTAGGTGTTTTCCCCAATTTAGCTTCCTGTCAAGTATTAGACCCAGGTACTTGACCTCGTTTGCTAGTTTTAGGGGAATTCCCATTAGGCTGGGCATTGTCATGCTCTTCAGCTTTCTTTTGTTGGTGAATAGCACTAGCTCTGTCTTCGCTGGGTTGACAGAGAGACAGTGCTCGGTGCACCAATTTTCTAAAATTTTGAGAGCTGCCTGCATTCGTTCGCAAACTACATTCTCAAATTTTCCCCTAAGCAGTATGGTAATATCATCTGCATAACCTACGGTATGAAAACCCTTGTCATTGAGGCGTTGCAGAAGGCTGTCTACCACCATGTTCCAAAGTAGTGGAGAGAGCACCCTCCCTGAGGACAGCCCTTAACAACCACGCCCTTAATTTTGTGTCTGCAACATTCACCTCTACGGCTCTCCACTTCAGTATAAAACTGATCCATTTTGCGATGGTCGTGGAACTCCATATCGGTGAAGTGCAGCATTTATGCTGTTGAAGGTGGTTTTATCAAAGGCCCTTCTATATCAATAAACGCCCCTAGGGTGCACTCTTTGTAGCACAGCGATCTTTCGACGTGCTCCACAACCTTGTGAAGCGCCGTTTCAGTCGATCTCCCGGGTGTATGCGTGTTGATTCGCATGTAGCGGTCTGTGGACCAGAACCGTATCGCGAATCTCTCTCGCACAGTTTTTCTAACGTTTTTAGGAAAACGAAGTCAAACTGATTGGTCTGAAGGATTTGGGTAGAGAGTAGTCACTTCTGCCCGGCTTGGGTATGAAGATAACCCGGACTCTTCGCCATTCCTTTGGTATGTAGCCGTGCGCAATGCACGCCTTGAACATTTTGACCAGGTGCTCCAGCAGGTGTTCCAGGCCCCATTGAAGTAGGGCTGGAAACACCCTGTCAGGCCCCGGTGATTTGAAAGGGCTAAAGGCTTTAATGGCCCATGCCGTTTTGGATTCATTAACGACCCCATCTGCAATTTCCCAATTAGTCTCAGTTGGTGGCTGAGTTCTAATGCCAGTCCAATCAAAATCTGGGACTATCTTACTATTGGGAAAGTGTGTGTGTAGCAGTATTTCGGCAGTTTGCGAGAGTGTTTCCGTGTACGTTCCATCCTCTCGCTGAAGGCTGCCTGGCTGCTGTTGTGGATCTTTGGAGATGATCTTGTTTAGTCTAGCTGCAGCAGCGGTCGACTCAACGCCGCTGCAGAAGACTCTCCATGATTCACGTTGTTTTTGGCGTATTACACTTTTGTACTCCGACCGTCTCGCCTTGAAGGCCGCCCAGTCAGAGTCTCTTTTAGAGTGCTGCGCCTTGTTGTAGAGCTTCCGTGCTGCTTTTTTCAGCTGGTCGAGTTCCGAGCACCACCAAGGTGTCGCTCGACCCCGTAGTCCAGCCGTCTGCAGCGGACACGAAAGCTCGTAAGCGTTTGTGAGGGAGTTCTGCAGCTCGCTAGCATACTGTTCAATCTCCTCAGTGGTTGTTAGTTTTTTTTGTGGAAAGCCCCGCCAGTACGTCTGTTCCCAAGGACGAGGTGAGGTGTTCTGTAAAGAGCAACCTGTTAACCTTCCTAGGGTTTCTGTACTGGCGGGGTTCCACTGTCATTGCTTTCATTTTGAAGCAGATCCATCTATGATCTGACATTGTCAGTTTGTTGGACACGTGCCAGTCATATATATAATTTGAAATACTTAACGACGCAGTGGTAATATCAATTACAGAGTTGCGGTGGGGAGACGCATAGAAGGTAGGGGTGTCCCCTCGATTAAGGATTACTAAGTTAGTACTAATAAAGTATTCTAATAGGGACTTACCTCGATTGTTGCAGTCCTTGCTCCCCCATGCGGTATGGTGAGCGTTGGAGTCGCAGCCAATTATGAGGTGGGTCTGGTGTTGCTCGCAATAGTTCACGAGATCCACCATCCTCCGGGAGGTGGTAGCTCCGGCGAATCTATCGGGAGGTAGATGGATGCCAAAATGACGTCCACTTGGCCATTCCCGAAGTCACAGCCAATGCGAACTGCTGTTAAATCGCAGTCGCTGAACTGCGGCAAAAGGTTAGCCTGGATGGTGCTAGGTATGTATATACATGTCCTAGTTCTATTTGTGGTGTTACCTGTAAAATAGTACCATTTAATTTTGTAAAACCTCGTATGGTGGATTTTACTAACCATGGCTCTTGGATAAGAGCGATTGTGTCCTTGCAACTGTCAAGGTGGCGGCATAGAGTTGCTACTGCCCCCCGACAATGTTGCAAGTTTGTTTGTAACAAACTCCAGTTAGCCAAGGAAGCCATTGGGCCTGCCTTGTGAGCTTACTGGTTTGTTTCGCTTTCAGGCGCCGCCTTCGGATTTGCATCCGTCTCCATGGGAGTGGCAGGGGCCGTTGGCGTCGTTGTAGTTGCAGAAGTGGGAGGATCTTCCATCTTTTGCAACTTGACTTTGAGTGAGGTAAACTTGTAGTTTAACCTCTCTCCTTTGGCTCTGATGGTGGCGCTGTCCTCCTGGCCGGCACCGAAGACAAGAAGTTTGCCTTTCGGCTCGTCCTTGTCCGTGTCGAGGAAAGACACACCATTCTTTACTTTAGCCCATGTGTTTTGGGCAACGAGGCGCCTTATGACAGCCTCAGTGGGCTCTGGTTCCCCAGGAACCCAAAGGGTGACCTTGGTTAGCCTCGGTAGCTCATCCACCTGGACCACGTCAAGTTTAGCCCCTCCCATGGTGGTGGGAGGTTTGCTATGGTGGTTCGCAGCCATTCTAGCGAGCCTTGATCACTGCAGGTGATCCGAAGGATCTGCCCTGAGTGATATAGCCCCCGAATGTGGGTGCTGGTCTTGCTTCATTCTCCGCTGCCATGATAAAGGTATCAAGGGCAGCGGTGAGGCTGGTTTCTACTTTACCTGCCTGGGACTCATCGAGCTTGCCCAGGAGGTTCGAGCGATCAATTACAGCCACACGGAGGTGCCTTCCGGCCGCCTCCTGTAGGACACATTGTCCGCTCTTTTGTAGTTTTAGTTTCCGGTCGTGGGTCTTCGCCCTCTTCCCTTGATTGCTCGAGGGTGAGGGAAGGAATCATGCGACCGGAGCCTTTTTGGTAGCCTCATCTTTGGCTGGCTGCCTAGTTTTCTTAGACCCCTCGAGCGGGTGGTTGGGGTTTAAAACCCAGCCCGCTCGTGTGCAGTGGTCGTAGGGCCTTGCTTCGAGGTGGAAGCGTTAGCTTCCAACGCTTGTCGGGCCCTTCTTCGCCTTTGGCTTCTGCGCCGCAGACTCGATTCCTCCGCTTGGGAGGTTCGGGATTTGCGGCGCTAAGAGACGGGGTATCCTGGTTGGACGCACCCATCTGATTAGGAAGGGTATCCTCAAGGGACGCACCTTCCTGTGTTATAGCTGATACTTCAGCTGGTTTTTTTGGGATTGCTTTGGAATCCATGAAAGAAACAGTTTTCATCTCTCAGAGCTCCCCACCCTCCCCGGAGCCTCACATATTGGGACGCTGCATTAGCGCCAGGGCTACTCGAGAGATATAGCATCCGACAAACCCTCCAGCTGAACCTCTGACGGAACAGCAAGCCGATTGATCAGGTGGACTAGTCCTGACCTCCCGTTTGAGTGGAAATCCAGGCCAAGTGGAGTGTTGCCAGGCCCAGGAGAACTACATCCGCTCCCGGGCGGGCTCAGCCACCAGGATCCTTCATCCCCCGTACGGGTCACCGCGCACGGCAAAACACGCAGGTACCTGTATTCGTCTGGATCCTCCACGGTAACCGTCATCCCGGTTTATTGACAGCTGTATGGCTAAGCACAAAGGTTTTTAGGCCCCGGCCGTACCCAACTGCCAAAGCAGACCGAAGCAGGGGAGTTTTAAGTCCCCGGCCCTCATCCTAACAGGTACACGCCTACCGCTTCCTCAGAACTCACAAGCCCCCTTACCACGACAAGGTTCAGGTACATTTAAGGGGGATTGTTTGGTGATGCTCACCGTCCAATTGTAAATAAGATTTTATTGATTCAGTATTTCTGTGACTTGTTATTTTCATCAGCTGCTGCTCTCCAACCCCAACTTTTGCCAAAGTGGATACAGCACTAGACCTAATCGAATGGTTGGATATTTTTCGTTTTTTAACGTCTAAACCTAATTCTTCGGCCGCAATTTTAACCCATTTTGCAATTTCGTTAACACCAACGGGCGAATTTTTGTACCATTTACTGGATTCATTCAATTTCCAAAATTTATTAGTCGTCAGGAACATTCGATCAGTCTTCACATTGTCACCTCTCTTAGAAATAAATTTATGGTAAAGCCTACAAAAAAATTAATACGATTACAAATTAAAATTATTGGATAAAGTACCACCATCTTACCTTACAGGACATAGATCAACGTTTTTATTTTCAATAAGCCATTTGCTTTCAGCTAGTTTCTTTCCACCTCCTTGTGACGTCTTGGAAAAAATTGGGTTGTATTCTATACGATTTGTAGGAAAGCCTTTATTGTTAATTTCTTTCTTGAAATAATAAATTTGACATTGATACCCTTCGCCACCTCGCCAAGCAAGTTCATAGGAAACAACAAAAAAATTTTTTTGAAGGCCATCGGGATTATTTTCATTGAAACTTTGCACAATGTTTAAATACTCGTCTTGTGTTAATGCCGCTGAGCTAGTGGTTCGTTTCTCTGGGAGCATTTGTAATTTTTTTCTAGTGGCGTCCCTAGCTTCCCTTGCAGTTTTAAATACAGCGTCACTAAAGGGATTAATTTTAATATTCCAGGTATTGTAATACATGTCTTGAAGCATTTTGCCGTGGTGTTAAACATGTGCTTAACCACACCTTCTTTGTAATCCGTTCCATCTTGTTTTTTCATATTGGAAGCCCAACTTTTTAAAATAGTGTTTAATTCCATAAATGATGTGGATTCCTTTAATTCGAAATGTTTTTCTTTCAAAAAATCTGAAAATTGTCGCCATACCGATGAATGAGATTTTCTCGTATTTTCGGGCACATTATGAACAATATCCGCATTAATTTCTGAATCTGATTTACCACCAAATCTCTCTGAAGGTTTTTGCATTATAGCGTTTACAAAAATCTCGATAAGAAAACGTGTTTAATATAATTTATTATAAATTTCATGAATGACAAAAGTTTGTTTACTGGTTGTCACAGAAATGAAATCATGTGTAACTCAATTTTTGTCAATTTTATTTGAAAAATAAAATTTGTTCAATGAATAGTCTCTTAAATACGATTCGTAGTAATAGATAATGTAGAATATTTTGTCGTGATATCACTCATATTCTTTGCGCTTACGAATAGCATTCGTGCTAGCGCACTCATGCTATTCATTTTGTAAGCGCAACGAATATTCGTGATATCAGGACAAAATATTCGACATATCTATGACTACTTATGGTATTACAAGTGATTATATTAATTTTTAATTGCTAAATTTGAATTTTGTAGATTCTATGAATAATAATAACGATAATAAGCCTCGGTACTACAGAGAGTTGACATTAAGAAAAAATGAAGATCGTTGTTCACCTATGTGGAATCAGTTTATACCTTCACATATAGAAAGTATGTAAACAATTTTAAGCACCAAAATATACCATTTTGTTATAACTAGTCAAATGATACATTAACAAATAATTATTTATTATTAAAAATATTTATGAAATTGTTTATAATATTTTCAGATGTAAAATATTTAGTTTCTAAAATTCCAAATTTTGAAGAAAATAAAAATAGTGAAGATGTTGATGAAACACCAAATGCTGAAATCGATAACGAAGTTTTGCAATCCGTAACATCATTGCCTGTTAATCCGTCACCACCGTCCTCATTTTCGGCATATGTTGATACAATTGAAGATCCCACTTCAATTTATTTGCAATCATCTTTTTTTTTATTGACTCCATGTACATTACAATCTATCCCGCCGGGATAATCAGCAACAAGTTTGTAAGTTAATTAATTACATAACATAATCAATTATTTAGTCATAGTAGAGGCCAGCACATTTGCAGACTTCTTTTATACCCTATTGGGGTCATCCAATACTTCTGTTTGCTGCACATTTTGGCAGCTTCCATGCCGTCATTTACGTTGGGGCAGGTACATTGGGTCGTACCGTTTTAGTCTTCTTATGGTTGGGGCTACGAAGAGATCCGATGTTAGAATGTTGGGGTGGTCCCCTAGTCTTATCTGATAGTTGGAACTTATGGCCGCGATTTCTTCCTTTACTGTTCTGACCTGTAGGTCGGAGTGCAACACAGTGTTGGGAACGTACCAGGGGGAGTCGCTGATGACACGTAGCACTTTTGATTGGAACCTCTGCAGCCTAGCTATGTTGGATTCGCTAGCAGCACCCCATAGTTGAGCACCATATGTCCATATTGGCTTTAAAATTGCTTTGTACAGCATTGTTTTATTTTCTAGCGAGAGGCGGGAGTTGCGGCCCAATAGCCAGTACATCTTCCGATATGTCAGCCCCAACTGGAGTCTCTTGTTCCAGATGTGTTTGGCCCAGGTTAACCTACTGTCGAGATGGATTCCCAGGTACTTAACTACCTCTTGTTGGGGAGATTGTTTCTATTCAATGACACGTTGGGGCACTTGCCTCTCCTCAGTGTGAAGGTAATATGTACCGACTTGGAGCTGTTAACTTTTATACGCCATTTCTTTAGCCATTGTTCTAGCTTATTTAGATGGATTTGTAGTAGTTGCGACGCCCGATTTGGGTCCTCGTGGGATGCCATTATGGCGGTGTCATCTGCGAAGGTAGCCGTTGTTGTGTTACTGTCTTCAGGTAGGTCGGATGTATATATCAGGTATAGGATAGGTCCAAGTACGCTACCCTGAGGGACTCCAGATCTTATCGGTATTAGGTTGGTATAAGCTTCGCGGTACCTGATCAGACAATGTCTGTCGGTCAGATAAGACTCTAAAATGCGGTAGAAGGGATGTGGGACTATTTTCTTAATCTTGAATAGCAGTCCCTCATGCCAAACCTTGTCGAAGGCCTGTGAGACATCAAGGAAGGCAGCCGAGCAGTATCTCTTACATTCCAAATCTGTTCTGATCTTCTTTGCGACGCGATGCACCTGTTCAATCGTTCCATGACCCTGGCGAAATCCGAACTGATGATCTGGGATTATTTTTTTGTCTTCAAGAATTGGTTCCAGCCTATTTAAAAATAGTTTTTCGAAGACTTTGGAGAGAATAGGAAGAAGACTGATAGGTCTGTAGGACTGGGTCAAAGTGAGATCTTTGCCTGGTTTTGGTATTAGGATCACCTGTGCAGTCTTCCATTGACTTGGAAAGTAGCCTAATCTAAGGATAGCGTTGTAAATCGTCGTTACGAATTTAAACCCCTCCGCTGGTAGTTCTTTCAGAAGTCTCCCCGTTATTAGGTCGTACCCTGGCGCTTTTTTAGGATTTGTTCTTTTGAGGATAGCAATTTTGATATTTGCAGTCATCTGAAGATAAACAAATTAATGATGTTCAAATTGATTACGATTGGCAAGATGATTTAATAGAATATGAATTGCAGTGGAGTATTAATGATTTGTTTTAAAAATACTTAAACTTTTAGAAATTTTTAAATACGTAAAATAAAAAAAATTGTTTTGCAATAATATAAAGTTAGTTGCATGTTAATATATTATATATATATTTATATTATTTTTATATTTTTACAGCTTTAACTTTAACTTCACGGACATAAAAGCATTGCTAATATGGTAACCTTAGAATTTTACACTTTCGTAAAATTAAAATTTTTTTTTTAATTATAAAAACGTGCTTTTTTTCAGTGAGTGGCTTCTTCAAATAAAATTGCGTATCTTCGTTAACTTGATAATCAATGATCACCTAGTCAGAGTTGTTACATTTGCACAGCTGCAGCATGGGTTGTATATTTACAATAAACAGATTCAGTGGCGAAACCAAAAGTTTGAAAAAGATTGAGAGAACTATTTATTCTTTATAAAACACAGCGTAAAGTGACCTAATAACGGATGCTTTTTTGGAGCATTTGCTGAATTTTGAAACGCATGTTGCTACTATTCGCTAAAAATGATACGCAATTTCAATCTTATGCGATGTCATCTGTTATGGCATTACTTATTATTATTATTATCAGTATTACACTCTAAAAAAAGTATTACTATCTCCTACGAGATTTACAAATCCCTTTGTTGGGGTGGATTACTCCCCGTTTTACAATATAAATAATAATTGCCTTATCGCCTTTTCGTTATTTTCTTCACAGTCTGGGGTGACTTCTTGTCAGCTCTACAATGTTCCTCCATAACCTCCTGTCATCTGTTTTTTCTTTCCATCCATTTACCCCCATGATACTCAGGTCATGCTCTACTTGATCCCACCACTTCATCCTTGGCCTAGCCCTTGGTCGGCTTTCGCCCGGTCTCCATTGCGTAATCGCTTTTATCGGCGAAGTATCACCGGCCCTCATTACGTGTCCCAACCATCTAATTCGTTGTGCCTTGATATATTTAACTATATCCTCTCCATTCATGGCTTCCAGGATTTCGTGGTTCATCATTCGTCTCAGTTCTTCATTTGACTCTTATGGGTCCCAATATCGCTCTCAGTACTTTACGTTCAAATCTTCTGAGCCGTTCCTCCTCCTCCATCGACATGCACAGTGTCTCGGCGGCATACGTGACCACCGGTCTGATCAAGGTCCTGTAGATTTTAACCTTCGTCCTTTTGTCAGTTGTTTACTCACGAGTAGCTTTTTGTTTGCGTAGAATGTTCTATTCCCGGTTTTGATTCTTCCTCTATCTCTTCTCTTCTTCTTCCGTTCTATTTATCTGTACTCCCAGATAACAGAAGGTTTCTACCTCTTCAAACTCGTATGTGTCTGTTTTCAATTTACTTCTTATGTGCGCTTCGTTTCTATCACATTTCATATACTTCGTCTTCATGCCATTCACTATAAGTCCCATTTTTTGCTGCTTTCGCCATTTCTCTGAATATCTCAAGCATCCTCTTCAGTGATCTCGATATAATGACAATGTCATCGGCGTACGCGATTATCTGTACTTCTTTATTTGTTATCAGACCCTCGCATTTGGTGTCTCTAACTATCTTATTTACCACTAGGTTGAACAGAGCTGCCGACAGCGCATCGCCCTGTCTAACACCGCTGTTTATTTCAAAAGGTGCTGTTCTACCTGCCGATGTTCTGACGCTTACCTTGGTGTTCTTCATTGTCATCTTGATTAATCTTTGTAGTTTCCGGTAGCATTTCTTTTAGAATGTTGTACAGTTCTTTTCTGCTTACTTTATCAAAAGCTTGCTGATAGTCTACGAACAACAAATGCAGGTCAATGTCATGTTCATGGCACTTCTCTATTGTTTGTTTAAGAACATGAATCGCATCCACTGTGGATCGCCCTTTCATAAAACCATATTGACATTCACTCATGTTATCGTTTGTGTACCTGGTCAATCTGCAGTGCAATAGAGCCGTTAACACCTTATACGCTGAGTTTAACAACGTGATGCCTCTATAATTCGAACATTCGTCGGCGCTACCTTTCTTTCTCATTGTGACTATTTCACCTATGTTCCATTCTTCTGGCATTCTTTCTTCTTCCCATATTCTTCTAATTATCTCACATATTCTCTCCTTCACCAGTTCCCCCCTCCATATTTTATAAGCTCCACGTCTATACCATCCACTCCTGGAGCCTTACCGTTCTTCATTTTGTCTATCGTCTCTATGATTTCCGTATTGTTTGGAGTAGCTTCTTCGGTTTCATCATCTACTGTAGCGAACCGGAGTCCTTAGGGATCGGAATTTTATCGTCGCTAATTTATATGCTGCCACCACATCGGATTTTAGAGATCCAATGAAAACTCAGAATGAGGTAACGCTATAACTCCTTCCGTAGGCGTGGGAAAATATAAGCAAGACTCTTCTCTCACACCACACAAATAAAAGAACCAATAAGGGGAACAATTTATTCAATTATACTGATGATAAACAATAACATATAACCAAAATTCTCAAAATGAAACTGATAAATTTCTTAACAAAAGTACTTACCCAATTCTGACGACTCAAGATAGTAGCGACAAGTATCACCAATTCACAAAAATAACACTCAACTTACTTAACTTAACTTAACTAATTAACTAACTAACACTCTGTTACGAGCAGAGTGGCGGCACTACTTCTAATTTCCCGAACGGTACTGCCTCTGCCTTCGTAAGTGAGGGTTATTTATGTTAATTTTTTGAAAGGACCATTAACGATTGATATCTTATCAGATTAGTAAAAGAAAGGGATTGAATTTCGATCGGTGGTTCCAAAACGGTGACTTGTGATAAAGGATTTTACATGTAAAGTCAAACCAAGTTGACAGTCACTGTTTTGCAAACACGATAACATACATGTTTCAAAGTACCCTGATACTACCCTTAATTACTCGTCCTATCTATCTTGAGTCTTATCAATTACCCTTAAACTGCAATATTTATGTTGCTAATTACCTTGATTTTATTTTATTTAATATACAGGCACGTATTCAGAATTTATAAACTAATTACTAATAAAAAGAAAAGAAAGAAATTAAGACGTGAGGGCGGTTCGCTACACTACTACCTCTTCTCCGATCTCTACAGATTCCTCATCCGCACTGTTCAATAACCTTTGAAAATGTCTGTCCATATCTGCTCGATTGCTTTTGTGTCATACTCGATTGTTCCTTGTTCATTTTCATTCCTCTTGCTTTTATATTGCATGTGATCTTTTGATTTCTTATCTTTTGATAGAACACTCTCGATTTGTTAATATTATTGTTTATTTCTATTTCCTCCATTTGCCTTTCCATCCAACCGTTCCTCTTCCTTCTGTACAGTTTGTTGGCTTTATTTACCTCATCTCTATAGCTATTTCTGTCTTCCTGCCTTCCAGTTCTCAACCATTGTTCTCTTGCCTCATTTTTATTCTGCTGGTTGCTGCGCATTCATCATCGAACCATTCTTTGTGTCTTCTTCTCTGTCTGTATCCTAGCTCTTCCTCGCACATGACATGATTCCTTCTGCGATATTCTTCCATTCGAGTTCCATATCATCGGATCTTTCTTTGTTTGACATCTCCTTCTCCATTCTTTCTTCATATTGTTTCCTTGTTTTGCTTTTATTCAGTTCTTCTGTTGCTATTCTCTTGTGCCCTTGGTTGGGGCTCTTGAAGCTCGGTACACCTTGTTTGATCTTTGCGATTACCAGAAAATGATCAGTGTCCGCATTCGCTCCTCTGTATGATCTTACATCTAGTATCACATTTTCTTCTTTTAGAAATCATTACATGGTCAATTTGATTACCGACACTGCCATTTCCCCCTGGCCACACCCAGGTTATTTTATGTAGTTTCTGGTGATTAAATTTAGTGCTGCTTATTACCATGCCTGTCGCTTCTGCCATATCACACAGTCTATTACCATTATCATTTGTTACTTCGTGTATCGTATGTATCCCCGCCACCGTGCTTACATAATTTTCTTCCTATCTGTGCATTGAAGTCTCCAACCATAATCAATATATCGTGCTTAGGTATCCAGTCACACCTCCTCTAGCTCTTCGTAAAATTTATCTTTTCAGTCTTTTTGCTTTCTTCCGTTGGTGCGTATCCGTTTACAATGGACAAGTTTGTCTTTGCTTTTAATCTCAAATATGATATTCTTCCACTTATTGGTTTAAATGTCATTACGTTTCCCAGTACTTTCTTTGATACGACAAATCCTGTTCCATTTCTTCCCTGTGTCTTTTCTCCAGAGTAGAAAAACGTGTATTCTTTTTTTTGCTATTTCCCCCTCTCCACTCCATCTCACCTCCTGTAGCGCTGCCACTTCGACTGCATACCTTCTCAATTCTCCCGCCACTTCATTCAACTTTCCCGGCTTCCATTGAGAAGGGAAAAAGAGAAATAACTGATGATATGGGTAATAAATCTACAGGTAGAAAGAGGAAAAGACGCGAAAGGAAAAACATTATAAAAATGGGTACATGGAACGTAAGAACACTGGCATTACTTCCAATATAGGTAAATTTGAAGTGAGAATAAATTAAAAAAATGTTTCAAAGTATTCAATGTATAAATTATAATATATTTAAAACAAACAAGTTCAAAAACTGACTTTACAGATCTACTAAAAAAATACAATTACTTCAAACTCTTATAAAATATTACTACAAGGGCCGTGAAAATTATCAGTCATTTGAATCTCATATTATCAATTTTTTAAATATCATCGATTTCTCAGCCACTGCAGTAGAACACATATAGTTTCGATATTAATGTAAAATAAGACTGTCCTAGAAAAATCCGACCACTTTTAATTTTATGGTTTGAATACAAATTTTGAGATTTTCACAAAATTTTTAAGCCATTGTGTTCAAAATTACCTGCTGAAAAGTATACCCTTTCAGTCTTACTAAATATTTCAGTGTGAATAGATATGGAGAGCAAACAAGTGAAAACAAGAAAGTTAATTGTTTCGAACACTTAAAAATCCGCGAATGTCACAAAGACAATTAGCGAAACTTTTAAATGTACCGAAAACAACCGTACAAAATGTGCTGTCTAATTTAAAAAAGTACAAAGTGTTGATTGAAATGGTGGTTTGGAAGAAAACGTGGTTCAGCTGACCTAAAAGTCCAAAAACAAGTGGTGAAAGAGTTTAAGCGAAACCCTACACATCAGTAAGGGATATGGCGGATAAAACGGATACGTGAAAATCAACTGTACAATTAATGAAAACTCTTGTTGAGTTAAGGTCTTTAAAGTACAGAAAGCTGTAAATCGATCAAAAAGCAGCAAATGACTGCAAAACAAGATCCCGGAAATTGTACGAGAATTTCCTTACAAAATATGCATGTGTAGTAATGGACGACGGAACATACTCTAAGGACGTCGTTGAAGCTGGCAGTAGATTCAATTTCCAGATTTAAAATTTTAGAGTTGACCAAACAAATACTTCAAGTTATTTTGAACATAGCTTTATTTTACAAAATTATATGTTTAAGACCTCAAAGGCCCAAAATGAGTATTCGAAAACTAATATTAGATTGTACCTGAACGTTTGCAACCCCTAATATTACCTACTGAAGTCAAAATTAAGTGTTATATTTATTAATATATTATAAACTTCGAAAATTCACAACTTTTTAAGCAGAGTTTGTAACACTCTGGGGTTAGTTTTAAATAATACCTAGACACCCCTTGCGTATTACAACATATCAGCTTCAAAAAGATTTGCCGTCGAAGGGGGTCAAATTTCGTCTTAAAATTTCAAAATTCACAACTTTTAAGCAGAGTTTGTAACACTCTGGGGTTAGTTTTAAATAATACCTAGACACCCTTGCGTATTACAACATATCAGCTTCAAAAGATTTGCCGTCGAAGGGGTCAAATTTCGTCTTAAAAAATTTTAAAATTCACAACTTTTAAGCAGAGTTTGTAACACTCTGGGGTTAGTTTTAAATAATACCTAGACACCCTTGCGTATTACAACATATCAGCTTCAAAAGATTTGCCGTCGAAGGGGTCAAATTTCGTCTTAAAATTTCAAAATTCACAACTTTTTAAGCAGAGTTTGTAACACTCTGGGGTTAGTTTTAAATAATACCTAGACACCTTGCGTATTACAACATATCAGCTTCAAAAGATTTGCCGTCGAAGGGGTCAAATTTCGTCTTAAAAATTTCAAAATTCACAACTTTTTAAGCAGAGTTTGTAACACTCTGGGGTTAGTTTTAAATAATACCTAGACACCCTTGCGTATTACAACATATCAGCTTCAAAAGATTTGCCGTCGAAGGGGTCAAATTTCGTCTTAAAATTTCAAAATTCACAACTTTTTAAGCAGAGTTTGTAACACTCTGGGGTTAGTTTTAAATAATACCTAGACACCCTTGCGTATTACAACATATCAGCTTCAAAAGATTTGCCGTCGAAGGGGTCAAATTTCGTCTTAAAATTTCAAAATTCACAACTTTTAAGCAGAGTTTGTAACACTCTGGGATTAGTTTAAATAATACCTAGATACCTTGCGTATTGCAAGCATATCAGCTTCAAAAAATTTGCCGTCGAGGGGTCAAATTTATCTTAAAATTTCAAAATTCACATTTTAATTAAATAAAACGTATTTGTTATCAATTTATAGATTCTGAATATAATGTTTGAATTTGAGAGTAGCGTCAAAATTCAATGTTGAAATTTCATGTCTCACTTAATTTCATAAATCTTCCATTTATCCAAATACGTATCAACCAGCGGAATTTTCTGCTCAACGACAGCAAGATTGAATGATTTGCACAAGTTTGTATTTATTTTATTTAAATTTACTTTCTTCTTCCATTTGGTGATGCGCAAATACGTTTCAACCGAGAAAGAATTATATACCTGCTCCAGCAAGGTTGACAGGAAGTGTGTCATTGAAGACATCGGATTACTGGTGATGTAAATGTATTTTCTAAAATGTTAAAATTCCTTCTTGTGTTCCTTAAGTATTAATTTAAATATAATATTAACTTTTTAAGTCAATCCGTCAGCCGACTTTACAATTAATATTTTCTAATAGCAAAGCATTCTCACTGCTGCAATTAAAGTAGTATACCATACATGCCTCCGGTGCTGTCATCACGCAAGGGTAGTAATTGTATAAATAAATGTGGAACTATAATTTAAAATTTATATGCATACGAATAAGCTGAATAATTAGAATCATTGTCTTAAAGTATTGCAAAATTTGTTATGTAATGCCAAAGTAAAGTATGTTACTTACACGTAACTTGTTCAAGCTCACGAAAGTTGAAATACTAAAATAACTAGTTAGAAGATGATTTTAAAACGGTGGAAATATAATTTTGTTTAATTTCCACCGCATCTATCGATTTGTATCCTCCCTAAAAATTTTTAATTATCAAAAACAAAAGAGTACAAACAAAATAAACAATTCCACAATCATACACAAGCGATGCACAAACGATTTAGATTTTTTGAATACAAAATATTAAATGGCGACAAGCCCTTCATTTAAGCCTCGAAGTTGGTTGCAAAGTGGTAAGTAGATTTTGTATTTTCTTTATCAATCTGGGTCTGAAAAGTTCAATTCCATTTGTGAATAAGAACGAAACCTAGGTCATCCAGTAATGTTGTAAAATTATAATTTTGTTTCTATTTTTCATACGACGATGTTGCGAATCGATCGCTTTTGAATGTTTCATTGGTAGTGTTTATGCAAAACGTGTCTACTTGTTAAGATTTTTAATTAACCTATTCACTCAACTATTTTTTTTAAAGTTATTTTCAAAATATTTATATTTTTACTAATAGTATAAATATTTAAAATTCTATAAATTTTAATGATACTTTTGGGAGTGCAGTCAAAAATATAAGTTAAAAGAAATATACTTGATGTATAAATCTAAAGTAATACCATAACAGTAGATATTTTTTTTCAATTTATAATTCAGGTTGACTATGTTGTACGTTATTTGCATTTCTAAAATTTCAAAACTATTTTAAAAATTATTCTTAATGTTACTTAATTAGATTTTTTAATACTCTAAATTTAAATTTTGGCCTGCTACTTATCAAAATATAAGATGTTTTACAAAAGCGATTTCATACGCTAGAGCAACCAACGCTTACAGCACACTTTTAATCCAATCAGTATTTTGAGTTGCTTATTGATATTCTTCCACATCCAATACAATACTGAACATTTTTATCAATGTCATCATCATACAGTTATAATTAACTTTTTTCATTGCAGTCATGATAAATTTAATTAAATTGCATTTATTACGTTGCCAAAGATCAGGTAGCGCAAAACTCCCGTTTAGAAACTGGTTTTAACATAACTTTGCAGGTAATATCTGCAAATTCTCGAAGACTGCCATTACTGAGTACCGATTTGAAAATTTTTATTCACATATAAACTATTATTACATTATATCTATTACTTAAGACAGCTACATAAAATATAATTTTAATGCCTGAGAATATACAACTATTTAATCAAAGTGAAAGACAAATACTGATACCAATTCTGTCTCTACTAGGTAACCTTAAGCTTTAAGATTTTCACTAAAATTTTGGCAGTGTATTTAAAATTACCTATAGAAGAATTTACCCTTCGAGCTTATCTGATATTTTAGTGTGATCAATTAGAAATGAAAGTATTATTTCCGAAAACCGAAATCAAATTACATAGAAATCAAAAACTTTCTGCAAAATTATTCAATTTAGTAAGGAATATGTTCTTTTGGATTAAAATCATAACTGTTCACAGCAACAGGTTGAATTTAAGAAAATTTGACCTTCACCATAATCTGTTTGACCATAGAAAGGTTTACTACTTATTTAAATCCTAACCCCACAGTGTTCGGGCTAACTCTGCTTAACAAGTTACGGTAACAGTATATGAATTTTTGAAGACAATACAATAAACCCTCTAGAAACGCAAACTTTTCGGTCTTCATCCGTGTATAGCTATATTTAATAATCAAACAAACTCAGAATAAAAGTTGTGAATTTTGAAATTTTAAGATAAAATTTGACCCCTTCGACGGCAAATCTTTTGAAGCTGATATGTTGTAATACGCAAGGTGTCTAGGTATTATTTAAAACTAACCCAGAGTGTTACAAACTCTGCTTAAAAGTTGTGAATTTTTTAAATTTTTAAGACGAAATTTGACCCCTTCGACGGCAAATCTTTTGAAGCTGATATGTTGTAATACGCAAGGGTGTCTAGGTATTATTTAAAACTAACCCCAGAGTGTTACAAACTCTGCTTAAAAGTTGTGAATTTTGAAATTTTAAGACGAAATTTGACCCCTTCGACGGCAAATCTTTTGAAGCTGATATGTTGTAATACGCAAGGGTGTCTAGGTATTATTTAAAACTAACCCCAGAGTGTTACAAACTCTGCTTAAAAAGTTGTGAATTTTGAAATTTTTTAAAACGAAATTTGACCCCTTCGACGGCAAATCTTTTGAAGCTGATATGTTGTAATACGCAAGGGTGTCTAGGTATTATTTAAAACTAACCCCAGAGTGTTACAAACTCTGCTTAAAAAGTTGTGAATTTTGAAATTTTTAAGACGAAATTTGACCCCTTCGACGGCAAATCTTTTGAAGCTGATATGTTGTAATACGCAAGGGTGTCTAGGTATTATTTAAAACTAACCCCAGAGTGTTACAAACTCTGCTTAAAAAGTTGTGAATTTTGAAATTTTAAGACGAAATTTGACCCCTTCGACGGCAAATCTTTTGAAGCTGATATGTTGTAATACGCAAGGGTGTCTAGGTATTATTTAAAACTAACCCCAGAGTGTTACAAACTCTGCTTAAAAGTTGTGAATTTTGAAATTTTTAAGACGAAATTTGACCCCTTCGACGGCAAATCTTTTGAAGCTGATATGTTGTAATACGCAAGGGTGTCTAGGTATTATTTAAAACTAACCCCAGAGTGTTACAAACTCTGCTTAAAAGTTGTGAATTTTGAAATTTTTAAGACGAAATTTGACCCCTTCGACGGCAAATCTTTTGAAGCTGATATGTTGTAATACGCAAGGGTGTCTAGGTATTATTTAAAACTAACCCCAGAGTGTTACAAACTCTGCTTAAAAGTTGTGAATTTTGAAATTTTAAGACGAAATTTGACCCCTTCGACGGCAAATCTTTTGAAGCTGATATGTTGTAATACGCAAGGGTGTCTAGGTATTATTTAAAACTAACCCCAGAGTGTTACAAACTCTGCTTAAAAGTTGTGAATTTTGAAATTTTTAAGACGAAATTTGACCCCTTCGACGGCAAATCTTTTGAAGCTGATATGTTGTAATACGCAAGGGTGTCTAGGTATTATTTAAAACTAACCCCAGAGTGTTACAAACTCTGCTTAAAAGTTGTGAATTTTCGAAGTTTATAATATATTAATAAATATAACACTTAATTTTGACTTCAGTAGGTAATATTAGGGTTGCAAACGTTCAGGTACAATCTAATATTAGTTTTCGAATACTCATTTTGGGCCTTTGAGGTCTTAAACATATAATTTTGTAAAATAAAGCTATGTTCAAAATAACTTGAAGTATTTGTTTGGTCAACTCTAAAATTTTAAATCTGGGAATTGAATCTACTGCCAGCTTCAACGACGTCTCTAAGGCAGGCTTCCAACAGCTACCTGGACAGGAGTTTTATGTTACAACACGTCGAGGTCAGATAGACGAAGAACACAAAATTCGAAAAATTTAAAATTTCAAAAAATATTTAATTTGGCAAGCAATTTGTTCTTGTGGATTAAAATCGAAACCATTCTTAACTACAGGTTCAGTAATTATGGAAATTTATTTATTTGAATGCCTTCAAAAACGGTTATTGCCTTTTCTGAGGTCGCATAACACCCCACCTTTGTTCTGGCCAAATTTAGCTACCTGTCCCTATAGCAAAAGGTGTTTAGCATTTTGTAAAGAAAACGGTATTAACATTGTACCTAAAGATGTAAATCCACAGAACTGCCCGGAACTTCGTTCAATTGAAAAATATTGGGCCCAAATAAAACAAAAATTAAAAAAAAACCAAGGGGGCAACAATAGACCTTGATATGTTCAAATAAAAATACAAAAAAGGCGCAGATTTTTTCAGCATTGTTAATGTACAAAACTTAATTAAAGGGGTGAATCGAAAAGTTCGAAAATTTTATACTTAGTTCATAAAAATTTGATTTTATGTTTTTTTCTGAAAAATGATATTGTAAATAATCAATAAAAAAATTCAAAATTAAAAGTTTTATTTGTTTTCATTTATTTAATAGGAATATAAAGTGGTCGGTTTTTTTCTAGGACAGTAGGACAGTAGGACAGACACAAAAAGTCGATAAATCAAAAGAAACTTCGGTGTAAAAAAATTGCAAATGTATAAAATTACAGATAAATCTTGAATACCACTGAAATACAGAGGACCAAGAGCTATAGTCTTTAAAAATAAGAAAAACTTTACAGGTTATATACATTTTCAAACTTATAGTTAACAATAAGGCAAATAACCTTCCACTTTGTGGATATTGAAATTTGATATAATTTTTTGAATTCATTTTTGGCACTGTTATATTAGAAAATACCTAAACGTTTTAAACTTCCCCGACTACTAGAACGAACGCGATCACCGTTAAAAGTTTTAGATTTTGCTCGAAAATGTCTATAATCATTTTTATGTGCAGGATGTTTCATTGGTTTATATGCCTCTGGAACGCACATATCGGAATATTGCTCGTAAAAGCACTTGTAACCGCCTTCTAATAAATAAACTTCAGGATAATGAAGGGCAGGATAAACATCTTTGTTGCGTATTCTATCCAAATTTCGTAAAAAACGATATCTGTAATTAGAGAAAAAAAATAAAAAAAGAACATATACACTACTTTTTAAAACTTACAAATTTGGTGCTCTCTCTCTGGAAAATTCACAGTGGAATACCAAGATGTGCCTTTTGTTGCCTCGGTACTTATAGAGGAACGTTACTCCCAGTTAATAATTTTTCTAAAATTTGATCTTTGGTGTAGAAATTAGTAGATCCGGCAATATGACCACCGTCGTACTCGTAAGGGTAGCGGCAATCGATAATTTTATACGAAGCAACGGAATCATCAAATTCTCCTTCATGAGAGACATCAGTGTGTTGGGCGTGATAGACTTGAGATCTTGATGACACCCGAAATTAAAGGCAGGCAGAAAGAAATGCTAAAATCTCCAATGAGATCCGGCTCGGTCGAAGATCTATGCAAAGCAAATTTTATACTTTCCTCCGATACCGAAACACTTTTTGCAAAATAGGTCTTCGTTGTGGAACGGCTGCTATTTGCAAATCTTCTATTTCATCTTTATTCGATTCTTCCTGCTCTAGAAATCGGGAACGTTTAATCCTTAATGGACTAAGTTCTTCAATCGGCGGTTCGGGTCGTTTAAATGATTTTATAATATCGCCGGTTTTAAATAAACAAGATCGAACTCGAGTAGTGTTTGGCGTATTTCCATCGATGTTCAGGGACACGGAATGCCGTAGTAGCGGCCTAAATGATAAATTGTATTCAGGCGAAATTTCTTTAGATTTTATGGATGGAAAAGCATCGCTAATTAATGTATTAAAATCGCTTGGCAGTCTTGTGTTTTCGTCGAGTTGATTATCTAAATCCGATAATTCCAAAAATTCGGCGTCCATTGAATCGATTGAACCGAAAGATGCTTTACTACTTTTAGCTGAAGATTTATCGTTTCGAGGTGTAACTTCTAATGATTTTGCAAATCTGTAAAATTTATTATTTTCTCCTATATAACTAGTTCCATATCCCGAATCTTGGGAATTGGTGTCGGTCTTCAAAGGACGTCTTCGAAATTGACAATGTGAAGATTGGCTACACGAAATTGACCTATCTGGACTTAAATTGCTATATAGCGACAAATCGTTTTCACTTTTTAAAGGACTGCTTAATCGTTGTTGGATATTTTCCTTATCTATACAGGAATTGTGCCCGAATCCGTTGCAACATTTTTCCGATAGATTAAATCCGTTACTAATCATACTGAAACAAAAAAAAAAAAGAATATTAAAAAATTTAAATTAGAATAGTACGTAGAGGTTTAATTAAATCTAAAAATGAATCGAGTTAAATTAACGGTTTTCAGTTTCACTTTCTTTCTAACTGTTATTAACCCATAAAGGACGGAGTTTTTATTTTTAATAAGTTGACATTTTTCACTAAGATTATCTCTAATTAATGTGTATATAATGAATATGTAGTTAAAACTAAAAATTGTTTGTAATTATTAAGAAAATAGCTGTTGCCATATGGCAACGCTAGTACTTCGAAGGAGCTAAAATTACGAATTAAAAATATTTCATTATAGGAATAAAGTAAAAATTTTCAAAAAAATTAGATATTTATAAATTTGTATGAAAATCCAATCGCCAAGTAAAATGCACCACCACAATTTTTTCCTCGCAGACCTATTCGGTACCTCGAAACATTTTCGTCTATAAGATCAGTTCCGCCCATTGCGGAATTATATTTGCCTATAACACAAGTCTGTGGATAGGAATTATCATTTTCTCAGCTTGTGAAAACGTTTTACTTGACCCTTGGGGAATACACCAGCAGAAGTTGACGCAACAGTCACGACGTTGTTGTCCACCCATCTAACCAATTATCATGCCGTTTAATTGAGTCATAAAACACAGTAGGTTGGACTGACGTTGCCATATGGCAACGCTCAGATATAACTTCGAATAAGTAACATACTATTTTCCATATTAATACAGAAACGCAAGTAGCACATAGTTTAATCATTTACACGACTCACTTGTCAATTATTTACCTTAAAAATAAAAATAAATAATAATTTTAGTACTTACAAAACTTGACGTCCATAATAACTGCTTTGAGTAACTTACTTTGAAATAAAATATTTATTACATGTTAAAACAGGTATACGGTCTGCTTATCATAGTGATAAGAGATTATTACATTCTTAAGGAGTCTGTAATGTCATCTATTCAATTTCTTAAAAATAAATCCTAATAAATTGTCTTCAATTTGTCTATACCTTTCAACGCTAGTCCTTTATGGGTTAATCGAAAGTATCTAGGTTCGTTTTAAACGTTTTAAAAGGCAACTAGAAATATTTGAACTACGGCTATTTTTAATTAAAAAATGTAATTGATAATTTATTCGAATTGCAATTTTTTGATATTGCAAATAAATGAGTTTCAAAAATATTTTTTGCATTTATTGGATGCCCTAATATTATGGTAGCGCTAGATTGAGTAATGAGTAAATTGTTTATTTCCTATAAAAGCAAAATTATTTCAAATTTTGGTTGTCGAAATTTGGATGTCTTTTGAAAAAATAAAAATAATCATCCAAAAATTCAAAAACTGCTAAGTTTGATTTGAGATAAAGAACACCCCACATGTATCCGTGGCCCGATAATTTTTATTTTAAAATAAAATATAGCTTAAATCACAACTTAATTTTGAAGCATTTAATTTTGGTAGTCAAAATTTTCAATGTAATCAGCGGAGTTTTAAATTCACTTACTTTGAACATTCGCAAACACCACAGGAATCACTAACAGAATCCCAAAGCATTTTCAAAATTTTTAAGTAACAAACAGTCACTTTATATTAAGTAATCCTCACAATTGATAGATTGAATTAGTCAAATTGAGTTGATCACAAACTTTTACAACTGAAATTTTTATTCATAAAATTTTTAATATTTATCGCCGAAACGAACTCGAACACGTTTAACACATGAACACTCTGCGTTGCTTGGCCAGAATGTTTACAATTTCAAGCTGTCCCTACTAACGTATGGTGAATGAAATACGAACGCGTACAACACTGTTATTAAAAAACGACACAATACTCTTACAGAAACAAAAACACGGCAAAGTTAACTGTACTGTCTATTTATAAAAACAAAACTAAGATTGCTCTGGTCAGTTAAAAATTAGTTATGAAAATGACACTAAACGTGCTAAACCGCCACAAATTAATTTGTAAATTTTGTGAAGAAAATTCAAACAAAATTAAAAAGAAATTTTAGGCATTTTAAGGACATGGGTTTCAAAAAAATTTATCTACACGACAATAAACTTATTTAAGAATAATAAATCAATTGAAAGAAAATGTGGATTAGGTTGGAAATGTAGTTTGCAAGACTCCAAAGTTCGGTTAAAACTAAAAGTGAAACAGCAGGTTGCAGTGTAAATTTTATCGCCAATTGGGCAAGAAATATAATTTTGACAAAAACACAATTAAGAAATATTTAGAATCGATGGGAGTCCAGAAAAAGAAGAAAAAAATAGCACCATTTACTGCTGAAACACAACAGAAGGGTATAAATGCAGGTTACGCGAGCTGTCCAGAAATTACTTTTCTTGCTCATCAGAGTACAAATGCGTGAAGGATGACGACTCATATTTTACCGTGGAAGGAAATGAATGGCAGCCAAAACATTATTTTGAGTCTTCCAGTCACAAAGAAACCAAAAAAGCTAAATTTATTTGTAAGACAAAGTTTCCAGGAAAAGTTTTGTTGTGGTTAGCCATAAGCGAACGTGGTGTCAGCGAAGCAGTTTTTTTTAAAGGTGGTGTAGCTATGAATGCCCAAGTTTACAACGAAAAATGTGTTCCAGCACTTAGCAATTTTATCGAAAAATATTATCAAAAAGAAAAAATAATTTTTTGGCCGGATTTGGCGTCCTCACATAACGCGAAATCCACAATAGAGAATTTGAAGAATAAAAAAATAGAACTTGAGCCAAAGAAAATGAACCTCCCAAATGTTCCACAATTGCGATCTATTGAAACTTTTTGGGCTAATCTGAAAAGAAAAGTTTACGAAAACGGATACAAAGCTAAAAATGTTGATTCCTTAATTCTATAAATAAAAAAGGAGCTGAAAACCACAAATACAAAGAGTATTCAGAGGTCAATGAGTGAACTACCAAAGAAAATTAGGAAAACAAATCGCGACGGAGCCAATTTTTTTTGTAAGTGTTCTTTAACATGGAAGCATAAAAAATAAATAAAATTTAATTTAAAATAATTTTTTTTACACATGTTTTTGTTCATTTTATACTTGTTCATATTTTATTCACCATACGTTAATAAGCAAAAGCATTCCCACTTGACTTGTCTTCTTGGCACTGTGGAGTACCGGGGCATCGCCCCACACCTCCTTCATCTGGCTGGCATGTTTGCCTGGTATCTTGGCTCTGAAATAAAAAGAAAAGTTTCGCGTTGGTGCGGGTCGCGCCGAGGTGGATACCTCTGTGTGTGGGTTGCGGGTTTTCTGATTTTGCAGGAGGGGGATCGCGTGTCCAGAAGCTTCGTAAAATTTTTCCGTCAGGTCACGGATAAACTCTGCGATGGACTCCACGCCGGAGTCCGCCTGCAGCCTCTTGTTTTCTTGTTTGTGACGAACCACGCATTCCCACTCTTCTAGATATAAGTATTTTTATTATAATAATAATAATAATAATAAGACTTTATAAAAAATATAGTACATCAAAGGGTGACAATAAAAATGTCCCGTGGTGGGGGACACACCCTTGAAGTAAATAAGGGGTGGTTTAGTCCCTTGGTCTAAAAATATGCGCAAGTCAATTGCTTCCTTCAAATGTTCCACAAAATTTTTCCAAAAAAATGTAAATTTTTTGTTTTCCAAAATTTTAACTTTTTTTGACGTGAATACGTCTTTAAAATCGGTAACGTGTAACGAAAAGTGTAACGGAGGGTGGTCGGTAGCATGTTGATAAATTTAAAAGAAACATGTAACGAAAAGTGTATTTTTAATTAAACATTTAAATTGTAAATGTTAAAAATTCACGCTTTTAAAAATCAATTATTCCTTAGGTATAAAAAAATAGATACTTTTGAACTAATTTGAATTTGTAACTAACCGCCTATTTTTTAATTTTATTAAGATAACTTTCTTTTTTAATTAAAAATATCTTTTAACTAATCTACCACAACATTGATAACGTCATTACCGGATTCCGGTCGTGATTATACACACAACTTATTTTATCTTGTTATCAATTTGAATAAAATCCGTTAGTGCTGAGGCAAACTCGTGCTATCTAGTACATAAGTTTGGCGACATAAATATTTTTTTTATAATCGGCGGTAGTTAGAAATTGGTCATTTGTTCGTTACAAAAATTTCATATTATCAATTTTTATTATTTGGATTGAAGAAGAAGTGAAATTACGAAAGAAACGAAAATTACTGTGTTTAAGACTATCTATAGACCAATATTATCATACGGTTGTGAGACGTGGGTCCTGAATGCGGCACTTAAGAGTAAAATACAAGCTGTTGAGATGAAATATTTGAGAGCTGTACAGGGCATCACAATGTTGGACAAGGACAGAAACATAGATATAAGGAAAAAACCCGGAATTGGAATCAATACATGAAGTGATAGAAAGGAGACAACTTGGATGGTGGGGCCACTTGCAAAGGATGAACGAGGAAAGACCAACTAAAATGATATGGAAAGCCAGAGAAGGACTGAGAAGAAGGAGAGGTAGACCGCGCGAGACTTGGGACAACATTATTGAAAAATAGTCACCAGCAGAGGAACTACAATGTATGAAGCGGAACAACTGGCGAAGGATAGAAAATGTGGGCACACTATAGAAATACGGTAATGAAATGTAAAATAAATGAATACCCTACACCTAACGGTAGAAGGAATTATGATTATATATATTATATATATATATATTATTTGGATTGAAATGCATCTAGTTTTCGTTTCCTGCTAACGTAGAAATCTTAAACACCTGATCAGTATTGTCTCTTGTGGGTGTCTGAAGAACTAATATTTTATACTGAAGATAAATGCGAGTTTCCAAAATAAATTCTTTTCTTCCCTTCAAAACCTGGTTTACCATTTGATGGTCATCAAATTTTTACCAAAATTTTATTCCTACAGCTTCAAGACCCGTGTACCGAAAAGAAAGGGTCATTTGCAAAATTCAAAATACTACAATGTAGGTAGTAAATCTATTAAGAAATTATTAGGGATCGTTAATACACGCAGTAGAAAAAGAATTCAGGTTTTTAAAAAATTCAAGTAATTTTATCATTAAAAGGGCTACTTTGCAATTACAGTCGACTCGCTTTATAACGAAGTTCGATAAAACAAAAATTTAGATATAAAGAAAGAAACTGTCGGTCCCATAAAATTCTCGCGTTATAACGAAATTTTAAATGGGTTTTGGTCCCCTCGATATTACGAAATTTTTTGACCAAAATCGAATAATTTTTGTCATTTCTACGGTTGCCTAATTTTAAAAAGCGTCATAACATGGTTCAAGAAAATTTGTGGGGAAAGTACCAGCGTTGACGAAGGTGTTTGTGACGACTGGACGGAGAAACTTCAAGACTTATTATATGATTATGAGTCGAAAAATGTGTGACCAGACGGGATTTTTAAATGTTTACCTGACTGAACTCTTACCTTTTTTTTTTTTTATATTTATTGAACTGCATATTTACAATCTACTCAAACTGAGTAATAAGCAAATTTGATATAAGTTTTAATTTGAATTAAGAAGTCATCCAGTGATGGCTCATTAACATAGATCTTGTTGAAAAGTTTTTTATTCCAGCACTAGGTCACTTGGCCACTGTCGCTTTAATCTTCTGGCTATATTCGGATTATCTGCGAGCGTTGTTATGAGTTGATTTTCGTGTCCTGGTAATTTTTTATGGTAATTAGAAGCAAATCTTGCAATTTCCTCAGTGATGAAAGGTATGGCTAAGTCTTGGTGGATCGTCAGATTGCTTACGTACCACGGTGCATTAAGCATCATCCGCAAGGTTTTTGATTGGAAGCTTTGCAAAATTTTTGTATTTGACGGTTTTGTGCATCCCCAAAGTTGGATACCGTATGTCCATATCGGTTTCAAAATTGCTTTGTATAATAGGAGTTTGTTTTCAATTGAAAGCTTAGATTTTCTTCCAATTAACCATGACATTTGCCTTACTTTTAAATTTAGTTGTGTTTTCTTAGCTTTGATGTGGTTTCTCCAAGTTAGTCTCTGGTCAAGGTGTAACCCTAGATATTTCACTTCCGCTCCAGTAGGTATTTGGGAGTCATTGATTGACACTTGTGGGCAGATGGTATGCCTCGTTGTAAAAGTAATTTGCACTGATTTACCTTGATTAACTTTAATTTTCCATTTATCAAACCAAGCTTGCAACAGGTTTAAGTGGTTCTGCAGAAAATTTGCTGCGGTTAATGGATTATTATTGCTTGATAGCAAGGCTGTATCGTCAGCAAATGTGGAAATGGTCGTGTTCTCAGTGGTTGGAATGTCCGCAGTATACAGCAAATAGAGAAAGGGTCCTAGAACACTTCCCTGTGGAACCCCAGATTTAATTTGGTAGTAATCTGATGTTGCACTACTATATTTGACTTGATAAAATCTATCCGAGAGGTACGATTTTATCATGAGGTAATATGGACTAGGTAACGCAAGTTTTGTTTTGTAAAGCAATCCCAAGTGCCACACTTTATCAAAGGCCTGGGCAACGTCGAGGAAAACAGCCCGCAAACTTTTCGTTCTTCTAGACTTTTAGCTATAAGGTTGATAATTCTGTGCGTTTGATGAATTGTAGAGTGTCTTCTCTAAAACCGAACTGATGGTCTGGTATAAGGTCATTTGGATCAATTTCCCCTCTGATTCTTTTCAGGAACAGTTTCTCGAATACCTTGGACATAATTTGGAGAAGACTGAAAAGGTCGATATGATGTCGCTTCGTTGGGTGGTTTGCCTGGTTTAAGGATCATTATCACTTGAGCAAATTTCCATGTTATGGGGAAGTAGGATAGTCTCAACATTGCATTGTATATGGTTGTGAGAAGTACCAATGTCTTCTTTGATAGATGTTTAAGAATTTGTGCAGTTACAAGGTCGTAGCCTGGAGTTTTGTAGTTTTTAGCAGTTTAATTTCATTCTGCACTTCTGCTGGAGTAAAAGATTTTATTGGTAATGATAGTTGGCAGGCAGTGTTTACAAAATGTTCTATCTCGTCGTCACTGTTGTTTGTATCCATAACAAATGGTGTAAACGTTTGTGAAAGATGATCTGCGAAAGTTTTGCTTTTTTCCCGATCCGTTCTAGCCCAAGTGTGATCTGGTTTTCTAATAGGAGGCACATGTTGTTGAGGTCTTTTAAATTTTTTTGTGGCCTTCCATATGGAGTGGTCGACTTTAGAGAGGTTTTCAATATAGTGCGCAAATGTGGCATTTCGGGATTCTGTAATAGCACTGTGTAGTTGGTGATTCAATCTATTATACTCACTTCTATCATGTTGATTTCTTGATTGTTGCCATCTTTTACGTGCTCTGCGTTTCTGAATAACTAACTCTCTTATATGACGTGGAATGTTGTTAACTTGGGATAAGCTGTGCTGCTTAGTTGGGGTAGAAAACCAAGCTGCCTGTTGCAGGAGTGTCGTAAGATGTTGTACGGCATCATCCACATCCTCGATTTGTTTTAGCCGAATATTAAGTTTTGTGTTTTCTTTGAGATAGTTTTGAAACTCCTCCCAATTGGTTTTCTTGGAACATAGTGTTGGTGTTGTGGGCTTGATTATGATGTTTGCACTAAGTGATATAATTATTGGCGTATGATCTGATGATAGGTCTTGGCTGGACTCGATTTTGGTGTAAACATCGGGTATACCATGGATTAAAGCAAAATCTAGCAAATCGGGTGTTTTATTTTGGTCACTTGGCCAGTATGTCGGTTCGCCGGTTGAAAGGTGTCTGAAATTATATTGGTGCATTACATGTACGAGATTTCTACCTTTAGTTGTTATTAGACGGGAGCCCCATTCTGTATGTTTAGCGTTCCAGTCTCCAGCAATTAGAAATTTGTTCCCCAATGATAGCAAGAGTTCTTCGTAATCATCGCGTGTAATATTGTGTCTTGGCGGGCTATATATTGCAGCTATGACGAATGGTTGTGATTGAAAGTAAATTTGAATTTTGGTAACTTGCATTTTGTTAGTTTGATGGGAAGGTAAGTCGTTGTGTAAAATCGCAGTTCTTATAATGATTGCAGATCCACCATGTGCAGTGCCATCAGGATGGTTTATATGGTAAAGTGTATAAGAGGGTATTTTAAATACTGTTCTTTCAGTGAAATGAGTTTCAGAAATTAATACGATGTCAATAGAATTTAATTTGAGGAATGTTATAAGTTCTTCTTTATGGTGTGACAGTCCGTTTGCATTCCAGACGGCAATACTAACAGACGACGCCATTAGTTTACAATTTTATTAATTACTGATGTTAGCATGTTTAGTATCATGCTATTTTGTTGGATTAGTTGGTTAAACATATTTTTAAATTCCACCAAGAAACTGTTTAATTGATGCCCAATGTTTTCTTGGGTATTTCCTTGCGGAGACTGAAGAACTCTCGCATAGCTGTTTCGATTATTTTGATTTAATGTGTTTGCTTCAGGTTGAGTATTTCTTAGTGTTGGAAAATCTTGATTTGTAAAATTTGTTCCATGTTGATTCGCTTGATGCACCGGTGTTTGTCTTTGAGCGAAGTTAGGAAAAGTTCTTCCTTTAGTTTTTTGGAGATCTCTGTAGACAGTACATCCTTTGTAGTTGGCTGGATGCTGTGCTCCACATAGTGCACATGTTGCTGGTGTATTAGGTAGCTTAGTACATTCAGTTGTGTTGTGAGAGGCACCACATTTAACACATGCGTATGGTCTATAGCAATACTTTTTGGTGTGTCCATATGCTTGGCACCTTGTGCATTGGACGAGCACATTTTTTTCTTTGGTGGTTCAACTGTTATGCATTTGTTACCCAGGTATTTTATATCGTACACGTTTTTGTTGTTTGTAGCTGGTTCCAGATCTACAAAAAATAATGAAAGAGGATCTTTAGTTAGTCGATGTCTAATATTGGTAACATTTCGCACTTTGTGTCCTTTTTCTTCTAATTCATCTTTGATCTCTTCGACTGGCACAGAGTGATGCAGATTTCTTAACACAATTCTGTAGGCTCGATTTTCCTTTAGTTGATATGTATGGGATAATATTTTTCGTCTCGAACCCATTGCATTAATTTTCTATAATTTTCGGAGGTCGTTGTGTTTATTTTATGGTGTTATCTGGAAGTGCTTTGCAGAAGTATTGTTCTTTTCTAGTACTTTAGCGATGTCGTCAGTCATTTTCTTATAATTGGTAACTCCATAAATAAATATTGGTGGCGGTTTTGATATTTGTGGACGACCGCTATTGGGAAATGTTTGAGTGTTGATGTTGGAGGTATCTTTTTCGATAGGCAGATATGAGAATCTGTTGTTTGTTTTTAATGTAAATTCGTTTACTGTTGTAATTTCAGGAGAAAGTATTCTTTTACGTTTTTTAACGGATTGCCAATCGTGCTGGTTTGGTTTATTATTGCTATCACAGTTCATATTATCATCCTGTGTAGTGTTAGATATCGCATTTAAATTCAATGATGTTTGGCTTGCACCTGTATGAGGTGCAGGAAAATTCATGACTTGCGATTGGTTTTGTTGAGTTGGATGCTGGTTTGTAGACATTATTGATAGTGGGTTCTACCGGGTAAGCAGCATTATTCATATAATGTGCTTCCCTTTATCTGACTTTCTAGTTATAATTACCAGAATTTGATATAAAATATAAAATTTATTTATACAATAAGAAAAATTAACACAATAAAATATTTTATAAAATTTCTATAAACTTTTTGTTGTTGTAATCTTAATACAATAGTGAAATTATCCTAATATTGAACTATACAGCTTTGCCAAAATATTTTATCCCTTATATTTGGTGGCATCAAAATTTATTTATATATTGAAATATTAGTAATACGGGTTCGAAAGCATATTCATTAACACCCGATAACATTCCATTTATTTAATTTTTTTCAAATTTGAATTTTCAATAATCTTCCATTCGATATTCTTTAATTGTGGACTTCATCTTTCAACGGTTCACAATATCCAAAATTCTGCACTTCACATCGTTTACAACTTGTTTGTTGAGAGAGTGACTCTTTCTTATCAATAAGGAGAGTAAGGAATATTCAACACTTGGATATTTAATTTTAATAAGAGTCTCATCGATGCACCTTACTATAATGAGACAATGAGTAAAAATGTAAAGATCTGGCTTTAAACGGCTTTAGCTCAGCACCCGTCGATTAGTAATAAGAGTAATACGAAGATTAAAGTAAATATGCATGGTAATAGTAATCCACTCAAAATTTTCATAATAATTATTTTTTAAATTATATTTCATATCAATTATTTCACATAATTAGGTATTTCAAATATAATCATTTCATGAAAAAAATTTAGGGGAGAGTGGTATACAGTGGAACGCAGTACACAGTGGAACAAACGAAATATCTTTTTGAATATCGCGCCCATTGTGTAGTAATTTGTGTTGTCAATGTTGGTAGTGTGACGCCTTGTTGTGATATAAATGTCAGCTGTAAGTGAAGTCTTGCTGAATTTTTAGAGAACAAAGTCGGTTTTCCAAGGTAAGAAGTAAAATTTAATTAAAAGGGTTTTAATTTGTTAGTATAGTTACCATGACATTTACGTTACACCTTCTTATACTATCGGAATTGTCATATTTTAATGCAACATTATGATATAAATTATAACCTAACTTTTAGTATTTAGTGATCAGAGACATGTAATAAGGAGAATATGTTTTATGGTACACAGTGAAACAAATACATGTAGTACACAGTGGAACATGTTCCACTGTGTACCACTAACTGTCCAACCACCCTTTCAAATTAGTGGTATATCGCATAATAAAAATAACCAAATTAATACCATTATTAATTGAATAATTTACCTAATTACAGATGCCTAGGAAACAAAAAGATAGAAAAATTGGCAAAACAAGTAAAGAGACTATGTTAGCTGCAGTTAAAGAAGTTATTGAAGGTGGTTGTAGTATCCGAGCTGTAGCAGACCGTTTTGATGTTAAAATAACAACTCTACATAGGTACGTTAAGAAGAAGCAACAAAATGCGGATACTGAAATTAATATGGAGCCAAACTATGCTGTGAACAGAATTTATACCGACGAAGAAGAACTTCAGTTAGCAGAATATATAACCACATGTGGTAAAATGGCTTATGGTCTGACAACTTTAAATGTGAGAAGGTTGGCTTTTGAATGTGCTGTTAGGAATAATAAAAAAGATACCACAATCTTGGAATGAATCTCAAGCTGCAGGAGTAGATTGGTTAAGAGCATTCATGAGAAGAAGACAAAATTTAAGCTTACGGCAACCCGAAGCATGCAGTTTGTCCAGGTTGACATCATTTAACAAGCATAATGTCGACGCTTTTTTTGAAAACCTTAAGAATGTACTACAACGACTGCCAACTATTGCGGATGGATCACGCATATTTAACTTAGATGAAACCAGCACAACCACAGTGCACTGTCCTAAGAAAATTGTATGTCAAAAAGGAGTAAAACAAGTAAGCAGCTGTACGAGCGGAGAACGGGGACAGTTAGTTACCACTTGTGCTATTATTTGTGCCCTTGGGACATTTTTGCCACCAGTAATGATATTTCCCCGCAAGAAATTTAAAAATCACATGCTAAATGGAGCACCACCAGGAACCCTAGGATTGGCGAACAGTTCGGGCTGGATGAATTCAGAATTATTTTCTGATGTCATGGATCACTTTATTACGCACACCAACAGCAGTAAAAGTAATCCAACAGTGTTGATTTTCGATAACCACGAAAGCCACATTTCGATTAATGTGGTGGAAAAAGCTCGTGCAGCAGGAGTTAATATAGTAACATTGCCTCCTCATTGCAGCAACAAACTGCAACCACTGGATGTCTCAGTTTTTGCTCCGTTCAAGGCTTTTTACAATGCATCTTGTGAATCTTGGTTACTTAGACATCCCGGAATCCCACTGACAATTTATAATATTGCCGAATGTGTTGGAGAAGCACATACAAAAGCGTTGACTCCCACAAATATTATTTCTGGGTTTAAGAAAACCGGAATTCATCCATTCGATGATACAATTTTTTACCGAGCAAGATTATTTAATGTCTTCGGTCACTGATCGCCCTTTAAATAATAGCAACAGTAAAGACCCTGCAGGAACTCCAGCAGTACCTGCTACAACCTCTGGTTCAAAAATAGCCGCAGACTATCATAGAGCCCTTACCACGCCTCCTCCAGACAACCTAGGACCTGAGCAAAACCATGAGATAGCCGATGCACTCAAGGAAAAAGAAAATTTTATTTCTCCAGAAGAAATTCGAGGATATCCTAAAGCTCAACCTCGTAAAATGACTAGGAAACCCAGAAAACGAGGCAAAAGCTCCATCATCACTGATACTCCAGAAAAAGATGCCTTGCTTGAACAAGAACAATTAAAAGCACAAAAGCGAAAATCAAATGTTAAACTTAGGGGAGGACCTAAACCTGTGAAAAGATCAATAATTGCAGATGATACCGATTCAACCGATGCTGAAGATGATGACCTGGAGTATAATGAGAGTTCCTCAAGTGAGTTTTCTGAAATAGATGACTTTGATTTTAACAATGAAGCACACCAAAATGATTTCATACTGGTGCAATTTCCCAAAGACATTCATTATGTGGGAAAGGTACTTTCAGACTTGGATGAAAATGAGGATTACGAAGTGTCATTTCTTCGCAAAACAAAAAAATTTAGTGGTTGCTATTTCCTTTTCCCACAAGTTCCGGACATTTCCTTGGTAAGAAAAAATGATGTCAAGTATGTTTTGCCACAACCACTTGTCACCTCAAAAAACAAACGATTTAGTAGTTATTTTAGATTTGCTATAAATTTTGGGCGTTTAAATGTGCGTTAATAGCAGAAATATTGTTTTATTTATGTTCATTTTACTTTATTTTTTATTTTACCCGGTGTTATTCCTTCAGTTAATAAAAAAAACATGTTTCACTGTCTGTCCCACTGTGTACAAGATGCGGTACACAGTGGAACAAATGCAGTATTTTTAAAAAAAATTCGTATCTTTTTTAAGTTCAAAAAACATTCAAGGTTTTTGGTATTTTATGTTTGTTTAAACATTGTTTAATCAACCTATGTACGTTAGTTTTCCTTATTGTAAGAAACTGATTTTTAATAAATAAATATATTTTTACTTTATCATATGTAATATGAGAAAGTATTGTTTTCGTGCAGAAAAAAAAATTTGAGATTTTGATGGATTTACACTTTTTGAGGTCCCCTGAGTAAAATAAGACCATTTCCAAAAAATGTCTGTGTGTGTGTGTGTGTATGTGTGTGTTTGTTTCACTATACTGGTGGCAACTTGTGTGTGAATATGCCTGTACTATGGCGAATCCTAAAATAGTGGCAACTTACACTCGATGCCACAATTTTTCCGGGCCATACGTTCTAGTTAGACGCCGCAATTGAGGAATATATATAATATTTTTTATATACGAATCATATAGGTTCGTTTGTTTTAACGTAGATGTAAAATTAAATGAAATATTTTATGTTATACAGTGGCGGCAATATGAAATGCCCGGGTACCGGTGGCGAGCAATGTTCGATAATATTCGAGTGCTATCGACTCTAAATTTGTCAAAAACGGCACTATTACTTTACCATACTAAAGCCCTAATAAAGTACTCTCTTATCCAGTTTAAACTTTTTAAATAATATTATATTTACCCAAAGAAATACACGGTTCAAAAATTATTAACGAATTATGGTTAATTTAAGAATGCAAATATTTTATAAAAAAGCATAAAAAATATTTTATGTTAAAATTTATTACGAAACAGAAATACAATAGTAATAAACCTTTGAATACCAAGTTGTACCACCTTTAGCTTCTATTACACATTGTAAAAAGCCGGGAAATCGACGTAACTAAATTTTGTAGGTAATCATCCCCTAATTTATGTTTCCATACAAATTTTATTATTGCAATAAGTTTGGGAAAACTCTTTGGAGATGTTAACACCACTTGACGTTGCATAATAGCCCACAAACGCTCGATTGAATTTAAATCTGCACATTTTTCGGGCCATGGGCTAACATGAATTCCGCTTTGCAAGAAATAATTCGATACCTAAGAAACAAAAACGGAGTTTTTAATTTGGAATTTTTAATAAATGTTTTTAGAATAACTACAGGTTCAAATGTAAAAAATAAACTTTTGAAAAAATTAAGTATTACAAAAATAGGACTTACTTTTTTAGTAGTGATATTTCCCGCTGAAAAATGCAAACTTCGAGTGACACAGGATGTAATACATTCCTGCTGATTGGTGCTTTTCAGGGTCGTTAGATATGGCATCTCTTTCTACGTATGGTTACTATCTCGTTCATATACGTATGGTTACTTCGAGGTTGCTGGAAATCATGATTAACCTTGAGGCAGAAATATAAAGAGTTTTTTGTACATACTTACGTCCATATTTTGAAGTGCAAAGTAGGATTTTCACGTGTTTTTGTAACAAAACACAAGGGGTTGACTGCTGGTAGAAATTTGTACAAAGATTTTCCCCCAGCGCAGCGGTCACCCCCTTGACAAAACATGTTTAGAAATTTTCTTCAGCACAAAACATCTCGAGTTTCAAGTTGCATAATTTTGTAGCGTCTTAATTACTATTATTTTTCAACTTTCTTAATATCGACTATTAGGAGTGCTGCTCGGAGCACAGAAAATCAATTAATTTATGAAATAATATTTCAGATTTTAGTATTACTTTTCCAGCTTTTATAAAATAAGGACACTTTTTTCTTATACATTTATAATTTAATAGGCTGGCTACCAAAGAAAATTTACATACTATGTAGTACCTTTAACCCAAAATCGCGTTTAAATGTTTGAAATAGGTCATCAGGCCAGCTGTATAACGGAAGTTAATCTTCGGATCACGTTGTCCTGATGAAGTTCGGTGATTGGTTGAAAATTTAAAACCAACCAATTAGCGTACTCGATTCACCAATCAGCGTGATCCGAGGATTAATTCTGTTATACAACTGGCCGTTAATATGTGCTTTGTGATCTCCAAAACTGAATGAACACTATGCTTCTGGCAATTTAAAATATTGCCTCGCTTATCCAACTCCTTTAAAAATTAAATCGCAATGTCATATTGTTTAAAGATTAAAAATTTGTTTTCAAATAAGAGTTTCAGTTCGTCAAATAAAATATTGTCTAATTAAAGTTAAATTAATTAAAGAGCTTGGATTCGAAATTTGTGGCGCGAATTTCGAATGTGTGGGATCAAATATTACAATACATATTATCAATAATTAATATGATCGTGTTTTACTTACTTCATAACCCTAAAAGAATTGTAACAAGTGCAACTACATAAAACTGGGAAAACTTGATATAAATTAAATGACATGTTTAGACAAACCCTGTAGTGTTGCACCTAAACTTTGAATTTCCCACCATTCCTAACTAACTAGATCTTTCCCTTTTACAAATACCTAAGCGCAATTTTGAAATGGGCACACCGTGATCGTTAAGTCAGTCTCGTTTGTCAAGGTCCAGACTTTGACCCCCCCCCCGTTGTGAGTCTACCTAATTTGCAACGTACTACCCCCAAGTTCGCGATGTTCAAGTACCGGGAGAGGGCATTAAAGGCACCGGACGAGTCCAATAAACACAAAAATTTAAACACAAAACAAGATTTGATATTCATATAATTTCATATAAGATTTTTGGCTCTGCGTTTATAATTTATTACATGTCAAATCACTTGCTGGATAAAATACTGGGTGGTCAACTAAGGAATTTCGATTTACAAGCGCTCTAAAATTGTTTTGAATAGGAATAGAGAAGTGGAGTTGGTCTTAAACGAAGGAGGGGCTCATGGAAATTCAGTCGCCATGGTTCGCTGGACGGGTGAGGAGCGTTCGTTCTGTGTGCGCGTTATACATCTGCATTATTCTCGCTTTCTGCACATTGCTTGACAATCTAACAATGTCCGATGCTCAACTCATTCGGAAATGGGTCAGAACATTCGAAGAAACTGGTTCGACATTGCCCCAGCGAGTGATAAACCGTCGACGGTCTGTGAGAAAGGCATTATTGGCCCGTACTTTTTCGAAGACGGACGCGGCCGAGCAGTAACAGTGGATTCTGATCGTTATGTGGACATGTTGAACAATGTTTTTGAACCAGCCCTTCAAGACTTTGATGGATACAATCGGGACACTTGGTTTCAGCAAGACGGGGCCACTTGTCACACTTCAAATCGGTCTTTACCTGTTATTCAGGCGCTTTTTCCTGAAAAATTGATTTCTCGGCGTGGAGACCTTCCATGGCCCCCCCAGAAGCCCGGACTTGACACCTTGCGACTTTTACTTATGGGGATACCTCAAAAGTGTAGTCTACCGCAACAATCCCCGCACTCTAATTGCGTTGAAGGAAAATATCCGCCAGGAAATTCAAGCCATCGGTCCAGAAACTTTGCGACGTGTTTTTCTAAACTTCGGGGTTCGACTCGAAGAGTGCCAGCAGAAAAACGGTGGACATTTGGAGAGCGTAATTTTTAAGAAATGAATTTCCAAAGAGCTGAACATTATTTGTAAAAAAAAAATTAAAATTGACCTGAAAGTTTTTGTTTTATTTCTCTTTTAAATCGGAATTCCTTAGTTGACCACCCTGTACATACATAATTTCAATTAGAATAAGGGAAAACATGTATAAAGTTTATTTCCTCTATTATAGAAGAGAATATAATTTGTTTCGTTTATTTTAAATAAATGAACGTTTATTGTAACGTTTTGTCATTGGGAAATATTTCGGGTCTATACAAAAGAACATCTGTTTCAGAGACAGGTATACGCACCCTTAGTGAGTCAGGTGCCGCACGGCATTCTTCTGAAGTACCGCTACCACGAGATAAATTTGACCACTTTCAATTTGGCCGATTTTGCGTTCCTGCTTATTGTCAATCTAACCTATTAGTATTTTAAATGATCAATTTGCTTTGCAAACCGCCATTCTAAAAATAGAGGACCCAGGAACATCAGAAATTAAACGTGGTCAAATGATTACTTTTAATTATTAGTAAAGATATTTATTAAACCCGATAGCGGCGTCTAACTCACTAAAAGTTATTTAAATTTCTCATGCTATTTACCTTTGTCTGATGATCAAACTATAAACAAAATGAACACACAAAATGCAAAATTTTACAATATCTCAAAGAAAGACTCTTTTTCACTTGTTGACACCTTGAGAACCCAAGCGCGAATCCACTTCCTCGGCCAGTTCTTCCCTTCCTTCCTGTTACCACCACCTTATCTTCTCTCGTTTCCTGCCGCTTATTTTCATTCATTCAAATTTACGTTCCCCCGTTACAACCCACATCGACATACTAGATTTCTGACATTTGGAAAAGATCTGATGTGACATCACATGACTTTTCCATTCACTGCTAGGTTTATAGTAATAACTAAAATGTTTTTTTTCTACGACCATCAGAGTAATCGGCAAATATCGCATTGACGACACACATAGTAACAAGTCCATTACGCACGGTGTGACGTCACCGTTACGTAATATTGTCGATCGCACGACTAGGGAATTTGATAATTTTACTATAATTGTGTTGGCTGAACTAATTCATTTTAGTTTGACAGCTATAATAATATACGTGCGTTTCTCAAGATTCATTTGTGTATTTATTTATTTATTGCTATCGGATCAAGGTAATATTAATTTAATGAATATTATTCTAATTTTCTAACTTTTTATAATTTTAGTTTTAAAATCATGTCGAGCAGCGAAGAAAGTTATTGTACACCTCCGGATATAATATAAACCTAATATAATATAAATATAATATAATTTAATATAAACCTTTATCGATAATAATTTGTTTGGTGTTCCGACAGTTTTAATTTATTTCGATTACTTTACTAAAATAAATCCGCACGGTCAGTTATTACATATTATAGTCTATTTATTTCACCGAGAGAGTAAATGTCAGATTCGTTAAGCATCCATCGTAGCTCGGAAGCTATTGATAATAAGGGTAACATACGGAGTACGGTGAACAATTGCACTCAAGCTATGATGCGTGACGAATTTGATTTTTACACTCTCGTTGAAATTAAATGGACCATAACTTAGTATATTAAGCAACAAGTTTAGTAAAATTGCTTTTCTTATGAGGTTTATACAATTTTTTCGCATTTTGTGAAAATTTAACCTAAAATATGAATTTTGACGTTTGACTAAATTTTTCTGCGCGCGATCGATCTGAATTTTTGCATACGCCTTCCTACCGAAAATTTATTGGGGAGGTTGAAGTAAATGGCGAGGGGGTTTTTTGCTCAGTTTTTCGATATCTAGCGCCGTTCTCGAGTTATTGCAAATTCAAAAAATCACAATTAAAAATTTAGAAATTTTTACATTTGTGTGGTCGTAGAAAAAGTATAGTACTTAACTCGAGTTGTAAGCCATTACACACTGTGTATTTATTTCACTCGCCGCTTCGCGGCTCGTGAAGTAACTTTCCACGTCGTGTGTAATAGGCTTCTTACAACTCTCGTTACGTAATATACTATTAAAAACATTTATTTTTATAAATTAATAAACGATTTAGAACTGTATAAAAATACTAATCACTTCCAATTTAAAATACTTTCCTTTGGGAAAGTAAAAAAAATTGAAACGAAAAAATTCCAAATATTGTGGTGCTGGCTTATTTACACGTGGGTGCGAGACATTTGACAACTTCAGTCTTGCGCATTACAGCACACGTATGCATGAGCAAAGAGTGAGACGAGAGTTTTGATCTAAAGGGTAGTATAGCCGGATAAGCATGTAAAATCTGCACCCAACGATTTTTAAAAATCCATATGGCGGATCAATTTCTAACTAAAAATAAATGTTTTTCTGAAAATTTTAGCTTTTAAACCCCGTGGGGTACGACGTAATTAAATAAAACGTGTTTTTCGGTAATTATTTTATTGTAACTATTCTACTGAATATTTTTTAACAAAATTTTATTGGTAATAATTATCAACAAGGGACGTTAAAAAATAATTTCCGATTTTTTTATGTTTTACCTAGGTTCATTTTCAGGTCTAATATTGCCTTGGAAGCTTAATTTAGTTCTTGTAACATCGATTCATTGTATTAATTATTATTGTAATTAGTTAATTTTATTAAATTACTTGTATTAAAGTATAATCTATACATTTTATGCGAAATTACTTAATAGGGATGTTGTATGATTTTTGAAGTATTTTTTTTTATAAACTTTCGGTGCTGGTAAACAGCACTGCATAGATAAAAGTTCAGGAGACTTTCAGTTTTCTCAAAAATTTTTATGAAAAATGATTTTTAAAACCGGGTTTTAGCGCGAATGACGTCACAAACTATTTTTTAACAACTGGCACACAGCAAATGCCGTTTGTGTTGATAATGTAACCTATAAATAGTTTGTGTCAAAATTGAAATGAAAACACAGAAAACTCGGAATAAACCATTTTCTTATAATTGCTTGTGACTACAGTTTGAATTAAAATAAATATATATTAATAATAAATACAATTTAAATGGTAAACTGGCGAGAGTTAATTAACCGTAATTGCGATTTTTACCATTATTTTGTAAATTATAATAGATAATGATGCTGTATAGACATAAAAAATAAAATTTGCGGACGGTCCACAAATTTGGTTAAAAACGGCTTTAAAATTAATTTAGAATGCAATTTTATCATTGGCTCTTTGTACTGTCACCCCGCCCACCAAAATTAAAGTAGGCTGTGGCGATAGTAAATATACCAGAAACATGGTTTTTACAACGAATTATGATAGATAATGGTGTAATTAGCTAATAAAAAGAATTAAATTTGTGATCGGACAACAAATTTTCGAAAAAAAGTCACTTTTTGTGTGAATTCGTTTCGGATGTGATTGCGCTGTCAAAACCTATTCCCCGCAACTACGAACGGTTTTGACACGCGCTAAACTCATTAAAACATCCCTTAAGCGGCTCCAACTCGAAAAGTTTGAAAGTTGATGCAACAGATCTCAGAGCGTTAGTAAATCAGTACGGACGGTCATCAAAATGCATAAAATTATTGCGCAATATTACGCAATAATACACTTACATGTATTTCTCGGTCCGTGTATTTCTTATGGGAAAATTGCAATTTTCAAAATTAAATTGTGGCCTTATTACAAGTCCGACTAAGTTTATCCTGCCTTTAAAGTTCTTGTATTTTTCTGTTCTTTCGTTTGGTTGTACCATTTCTATAGGGAAAAGTGTACTTTCGAGTCATGTTTAATTAACTCTTGCCGGTAAACGTTACATTGTTTACAACTGTCAGATACAAGTCAAATATTTAACTGTCAGGTCCTTGCGACGTTGTGAAATTTCCATAAAAACGTTCGGGATCACGCGTATGACGTCAGAGGTGTAATCGGCTGACCGATTCATTTTTGAATTTCAAATTTGATTTTCTCAGCGCAGACCGCATTTCAAAAATTTTTATTTCGGTTATAAATATCATTTGATATTATTTTCAAGAATTAATAGGAGTTATCACTAAATTCGATACCATGCAACATCCCTATTCAATATAAATAATTGATAAGCTTCTGTTGAACCATATTAATATTATAATATTATAAATTACAAAATTGGAAATTTTGACACTGATTAATTATTTCCAATAGTATGTATCTTTAAATAAGATTTTGAAATATTTTGAATAAAAAGCAGTATTTTACAAGTAAATCAAGTGAATAATATTAGAAGAAAATATGAAAAAATCGATTTTATTTTTTTTTACTATGTTCCACCAAATGGATCAAGTTGAAAATTTTACCGTATAATGAAGAGCAAAAAAGGAGTTTTTTGGAAAAAATTCGTGAGTGCCATATGAAAGGAACATATTAAATATAACGACAAAAACTTTTTGTATTTAAAAAAATTGGGGTGGTTACAAAATTATAAAAAAATTATTTTTTAACGTCCCTTGTTGATAATTATTACCAATAAAATTTTTGTTAAAAAATATTCAGTAGAATAGTTACAATAAAATAATTACCGAAAAACACGTTTTTATAACTTTTTTATAATTAGCATTTTATAATTCGGCCCGTAGGGACGATTTTACTGTATCTCTGCGAGGCGCCGACCTCTGGTCGGCTGCGGCCTAGGGCCGCGCGGTTTTTCTTGACGTATCCCTATATTTGAGATGGACTTTTGGTTCTTGTATTGGGAGGTTGCATTTTAAAAGAATTTCTTTGTGGTAACAGAACGAGAAGTAGTAGTGAGCAATGTTTGTAAGATGTTTCCTGAGGCCCTAATGAACTTTTCTTTTTAAATGGTAACATTGGTTGTGTTCAATTGTATTGACAATTGACAGACAATTGACAATTGTACCGTTTTCTTTATTTGGTATCAGCATTAAACTAACTCTGGCCGAGAGCCCGATCTATCTTTTCGTTCAAATTTTACTTATTCGGTATCAGTTCTAAAAAGTATCAAAAACCTAACAGTCTCTAATTTCCAAAATCGTTGGATTAATGTGAGGAATTACAATAGGGATGTTGCATGGTATTAATTTAGTGATAACTCTTATTAATTCTTGAAAATAATATCGAATGAAATTTATAAACGAAATAACAATTTTTAAATGTGGTCTGCGCTGAGAAAATCAAATTTGAAATTCAAAATGAATCGTTCAGCCGATTACGCCTTTGACGTCAGACCCGTGATCCAGAACGTTTTATGGAAATTTTACAACGTCGCAAAGACCTGACAGCTAAAAATTTTACTTATATTCAACAGTTGTAAAGTTTACCATTTAAATTGTATGTTGTATTAAAATACTATATTTATTTTAATACAAACTGTAGTCACAAGCAATTATAAGAAAATGGTTAATTCCGAGTTTTTGTGTTTTTATTAAAATTCATTTTCAATTTTACACAAATACTATTTATAGGTAACACTATCGACACAACTGCATTTGATGTGTTGCCAGTTGTTAAAAATATAGTTTGTCACTTCATTCGCGCTAAAACACGGTTTTTTTTTATATTTATTGAACTGAACATATTTCAATCTACTCAAACTACGAGTAATAGCAAATTTGAAAAGTATTTAATTTGAATGTAGATAGAAGTCACCAAAGTGTATGTAAATCGCTCGACTTAAATAAATGGAATGTTATTTTGAAAAGGTTTTATATCCAGCATAAGGTCACTTGTTCGTCCATTAGCTTTAACTTATGTCTATATTGGATTATTTTCAAGAAGCGTTGTTATGAAATTATCCTTTCAATGTTGCATGGTAATTTTTCATGGTATTAGAAGCAATCTTGTTATTTCTTCATATAATTTGCTAAGTCTTGTGATGTAAATGCTTATACATGTACATTGTCGTAAATTGTTTTTACTTGAAATTTCAATTAAATTTGAGCTTATTAGCAAGCTAGCGTAATTTAAAATTAATAGTTTTTGTGTTTTACATAAATTTGCAGGGCCGCGCGAATCTACGACGTTCCGCATAATGTTCCGCATGCCTTCTCGAAATTGTTCAAATTCTAATATTTGTATATTGTGATTGCGCACAAATGGTACCTCTTAGGAAAAATGTCAAGATACCATTTTGTAGGTTTAATTTTGTCTCGCCGAGGGTTTATTGAAATTAAAATTTGGTGCAAAATTACGGCGCGCAGAGCGTTGGCAAAAATCAATTATTTCGAAACAAAATTGAACCTTCGGGAGCTTGTAACAGGAAAATTAAAGCGAGAAGGTACTTATTTTTTCCAGTTAAGTATCGCAATCTTCGTAAGGACTAAGTAGAAAAAGAAATCAAAATTTCGAGCTAGGATAACGGAATTAGGAGCAAAATAAGTAATCGTTTCGAACCCCATCGAAATGGCGGAGTACTCTTTTTCAAGTTTTAAAATTTTATCGTCGTTAGACCTATCTTGCTCACGTTCTTGCAAAATTTCGACTTTCTATCGCCTGCCGTTTTGCCTACACGTTGCTAAATATAATCCGTACTTTCAAACCGATAAAATTCCTTAAAAGTTAACGACGACCCTGTTTTTTTTTGATAACTGCAAATAAAAAGATTAAGAGAACAAAATGAAATCAAAAAATCGAAAATCGACCGGTAAATAAAAAAGTTAAAAATAGGAACCCCCTGTGAGGGGCCCTTTTTTAAGTTTTTGGAATTTTCCCTGACTCGTTGGGGGTCGTTCTAGGTGCACCCAAAATTCCAGCTTTTTAGCTCCGGCAGTTTGGGCTGTGAATTTCGATGATGAATGAAGACAATCAGCTTTATATATATAAAAAATTATAAAAATAATATATAATATAATAAATAATAACAATGTAATACAGAAATGTACAGAAAAATTACATTTTCATAATCATAAAAATTATATTGTGCGGATTTCAACTTGGAGTCACTAAACTGACAAGGTCAAGTTTATCTCATACGATAAGAATACAAAATATTATATTACGTATTACAATCGCGCCACCTATTTTTGCATAGATGAATGCTTTTGTAACTTGATTTTATTCCGCGCATTATTTTGGCGCTATTATCATTACAAATTTTTCTTTAGGTACACCTCCAATGACGTATGTATTCTACTCTACCCCCCACTCTCCATATCGCAACCTTAAGGTTGCGTGAGGTGATGGTACTTAACATGTAAGTAAAGTAATAATTTTACAATGTAAATATTAGTTATAGAAATTATGTAAAAATATTGATTAATATAATAAGTTACCCAAACCGATTTTAACCAATAAGCTACACCCCAACCCCTCAGAAATCCATTACCGCGACGCTATAGTTGAAGAAATCGGGCATAAGAAGATAGTTTAAATTGCATTATTACATTTTGGAGGCGTCTCTGTAAAACCAGGACAAGCTCGTTATTTTCGCTTCAATGTATTTAATTAATTACGACGAAATAATTAATTACCAAAGTTTTTTATTGAGCTACCAAACCTCCATGATATTCAAACAAACGAGCTAAAAAAAATTACAAAATTAACTACTGAAATCTAAGTTTAATTTAATTAATTGATTACTATTAAACTAGCAACTACCAAAACTTTTAATTAGTAAAATAATGACCGCCAAAGGTCTATTCAACGTATAAGATAAAAAAAATGTTAAGAAAATCTACTGATTTAAGTTAATTTGCTATCAAATAATTATTATTGATTACATGTGTCTTATCTATGATACACATTGACCGTGGCGCATGCGCATAAGCTAGGTTCAACTTCATGTAATTTGGCAAAAATTTACTAACTTCATGATACTTCACTTGTACTTCAATATACTTAACGCGTATTTTACCTGCTTTACACGGACTTCATGTATTTTGCCAGTACTTCACATGAAATGTCATGTACTTCATGAGATGTATACAAAAAAACTTCACCAGCGGTTAACCCCTCGACAAAACCATACGTAAATAACGTGCACGGCTAAAGGTGGGTTTATGGCGCTTTAAAACTGGAATAACTTAGCTAAGGGTAGAAGGCCCAGACAGATATATTTAACAATAACGGCAAGAACTGTGCTGGTTGAGGATAGCGGTGAAAAAGAAGGTCGCACGCGATGGTCATCCAGTGACGACGATTCTGGCGAGTAGTGAAACAAGCCGTATAGCCAGAGATACTCCGGTTAGCGTTCGGAGAAATCAACGGTTGTGGGCCACGCAAGGTTCTGGATTGATTACAATTAGGTAATAATTAATACGCAATACAGTTGATAGGGGATATATTTACAACTACATTTACAAAACTTAAAACCTTAACTAAAATGCAACAAAAAATTAAAACTTAGCCTAAAATGTAAAAGAAAACACAAACAAAACTCTTTATACAACAAATGAACGGCTTACCGCCAATTACATACCAGTTAATGGTCCTTGCACTTTGCACTTGTTGATGAGGTACGGTTTTTAGGTTGACCTGATGATGTCTTGCAGTTACGGTAGATAATAAGGATAACACTCAGGTATCGAGCATCTCACAAATTATCCAACGGTATCAACAAGATTTCACTAAGGTACAGACAAGACTGTCGCGAAGGTAAAGATAAAACTAAAATACCTTATTTTTTTCAAAACACCGATTATATGCCCTTTCGTAGACAGCCATGTGGTGCCATGCTTCTGTCGGACAAATTGGGGTTTTTCAGTGTATTTGTGCACTTAAAGTTGGGTTTTTAGGGAAAAAGCTCAATATTATGACAAATTCCTACAAAAGGCAGCAACGAGCCAGGCAGGTCTTTTGCTGGTGGGCGCTTCATTGAAACTTGAACATTAAATTTCACTTCGCGGAACAGGGCTGTACTAAGGAGATTTCGTAATTAACGGTATAAGTTCAAAAAATGTGAAACGAGTGTCATTGCAGTAGCTAGGTTGGGACACTGCAAAATTGGGACAGGCCAAAAAAGAAGGAAACCACAGGTTAGGTCCTAAATAGAACACTAAAATGGAATTGATGCCACTGCCCCTAACATCAAGACGGAAAAAGCCGCAAGCAGTATTGGCGTTTGTCATGAAACTGCTTCTTTTAGAAACTTGGCTGTTAAACCGTTGCTAACCTGTAAAACTTTAGCTTTTTGATTTTATTTAAATTGTTTTATTTTCACAATACTTTTGTTTTCAAATTTTGTAGCTCATTTCACTCTTTAAATTTAGTGGTCACAATTTTTGAATTAAACTTATATTAACAAATTTATTTTTTTAATGAAAAATAATCTATATAATTTGTAATTTGCCACCACATTTAAAGAATATCTTTACAACTCAAAATTACTTCTATTATTTTCTAATATTTTACTTTACTTTTATAATTTTTTTGAATTTTTAATGACTAGGTCACTATGAACTTTATTGCGTCCGAAAACCTAGAGAGAACGATGGTCGTCAACCTCATAAACTGGGAGTTGGTGTCTGCTTTTGTGAAAAAGAAAAAGCTCAGCGTGTTAAATACCAAACGTTATTTTCTAAAGAAATTCTGGGTTTACTGAAAATTTTTGTGTTATACTGTCGCGTTAAGGATTTATTTAAGGGGGTTGGGGTGTAGCTTGTTTTAAACTCGATTTGGGTACCAATTAATTATTATATTAATCAATAATTTTTACATAATTTATATATCTAAATTTACATTGTAAAGTTATTCTTACCCCAAGATCACCAAAACGATTCGCGTGGAGGAAATCGGCATGGCTGCACTCACTTGGATTCGATGTTCTCGAATCCAAAGCACACACGCAACTGCCTGATTGATTTTTCTTTAATTTGCCTGTCGCTTCCTCCACGTGCCTCGCTAATTTTGCTGATCTGCTGATTACATATTTCTATTTCGATTACTGGTCAATTCCGTTATGGTAGCGGATGTCTTTTCATGTACATTTTTATTTAAGTTCAAAGAACCTTTTTATTACATCAAATCCAAATTTTCCACTTGTGACATCTCCCCCTACCAATAAAACGCTGACCCAAGCGGTTAAAAAACTTTTAAAAATAAAATAAAATTATTATTAGCACAATTATTAAAGCAAAAAAATTTTTTTTTTGACTGAAAATTGGGTCAGGCGGGAATTGATCGAGTAAGTCCAATCCTTCTTTCCAATTATAAAATTAAAAAAAATTATAAAATTATTAGAATTATACAAAACTATTAAATTACATCAGATGTAGTATTTATAGTTGTTGGATCAGAACAATCTTATAATAAAAAATCATTTATCATTTCAATCATTAAAAAAAAATAATAATAGTATATATTTTTCAAATTGATTAAACGTGTCTCAAAATTACAGTACAAAAACTTTTTTTTTTTTTAACGTTTATTAAAAAAGTAATTATTTTTAATTAACCTTTAAAAATTAAAAATTCAAATTCGTATTGAAAATTCAAGTTTTATTTCTCGATCAATTAATTTAATTGAATTAATCAATCTTAATTATTTTATTTTTGTGCAGTGTTTCATTAATTTGCACATCAATTTGTGCCATGATCTATAATAGTTTTTCTTTTAATTTCTGAGGTACATTTTTAAGCTTTTGCCGTAACCTTTTCGTTTATTTTGGTTTGATTAATTTACATTTTATAAATTCAATACTGCCATATTATTTTAAGCTTGAAAATTTTTCGAATTAAAAATTTGTTTATATTAAATTTAGATTTTGAAATGTTCAATACGTTGATTTTTTAATCACTATTCCTTGTAAAACTATTTGAATCGTTTAAATGATTGTATTTATGAGACACGTACCATAATTACTTTAAATTAATAAATTTTTTAAATTTTTCTTACTCATTACGCAATTTTCTATTATTTATTTTCTGAACTTTACAAAAGATCATAAATTCCCCTTTGACTTGTAACATTAATTTTTTTTTTTTTTAGCATTACATTAAAATTTTTATTTAAGACATTTTAAACTTTTCAAAATTTTGGTACATATTTGTTTCAATTTCCCTTTCGGTTTTAAATTACCTTACTGTGTTACATTGTTTACATTGTTAAATTGTTATAAAAATTCTTAATAATTTTCATTCTCATTTTCAAATTTTTTGAACTTAGACGTTTTGAAAATTATTATTGTTTATTAAATACGCTTCAAAATACTGGTTCATTTTGTTTTTAAATACTGGACTCCGTTTGTTACTTAAAATTTGCCCTTTGAAAATTTCAATACCTTTTGTACTTCACATAGTAGGTACTTTACCTTGTTTTAGTACACATGTACTTTACAGAGACTTGATAGATTTATTTTATTTTGTGCCCTTTATTCTTTTTATTTGTGCCCTTTATTTTTCATTGGTATTCTTTAATATATCACCTTCCTGTGGTGATTCACAATTATTATTTACCTTTATTTCATTATTACCTTCCTTGGTAATTTACAATGAATACCTTTATTGATTCCTTCATTTATTTCTTTCGTTTGGGTCTGCATGCCCATTTATTTTATTTTATCACAAATGCTTGGATAGTTCATGTAAAAAGTGGTGATTTGTTTAATTGCGCAAGTTAAATATTAACCTTGTACATGAACTCTCGCTACATTTTATTTGGGGTGCACTACACCCTCTTGTGATATTTGATGCAAATACTGTTTTGCTTTAACGTTTCTTTCTAATCTTCACATTTTACAATAATTTATCATTACAATATTTCTTTACGGCACTAATCAATTCACTTTTCTCTGCTTTTTATTCACTTTATTTTATCTACTCTGCTTTTTATTCACTTTATTTATAAGCACTTATTCTTCTTTTAACTTGTTCGAGATGTTTATCGTAGAGTTGGCTAGGCTCTGATGAGTTCATCTCTGGAACAGTTCTTCACTTTGTGGCACTTCTTTGATTTGCTCTGTTTATTTACTTTCGCGTACATTTATCACTGTTCACTTATAATTGGCGCGACCCATATGTTAAAACGTTTTGACGTACGTATCCATTATTTACATTATTTCTGCAAATTATTTGTTCTCTTCTCCAGTATTTTTACTTCCTCCATGCCATGTTCCATTGGAGATTTATTGACATTTTCCAAAAGTACTTGCTTATTTTGTGGCTGGTCCATAATAACTAAAAATTTGGCAATTTAACTAACATGAGATGTCTTACTTGCATAGGGTTGGCTAGGTCCTATTAAAGCATCATGTCGTTCCTTTAAATTGGTTGGTGTGAATTGAACAAAAAATTGGTAGGTATCTGGGTTGACTGACAAGAGATGATTACGTAGGGTTGGCTAGGTTCTACTGCAGCATTGTTTTGGTTTTTGTTTTTGACTGTTCGTTAACGTTCCTCGCAAATTTTGTTTGTCCGAATCCATACTGTCTTCCATTTTATTTTTTTAACTTGATGTTGTAACATACTATTCCAAATTGATCGTTTATAGGTGTGGTGCCTCCATTGGGATGATCAGCCCCTGGTTTGACATCCAGCGTCCTAGTTTTGTACCATTAAATTTTTTATGATTTCCATAACGACTTCTAATTTTGTAACCATATTTTGTACCATTGGTGAGGCGAACGTCTTTGAACTTTTCCCATCTGGATGAGTGCTGGCGAGTGACCCTTTAGTTAATCTTTAAACAGAAACTTACACGTTATTTTTACCCAAATTTTCTTTATTAACTTTACGTTGCAAAATTTTTTTTTTTTTTTAACCTGACTTTATCTCTTCCTGCTATTTGAAGACTGAAATTTACCTATATGAATTTTTTTCATGTGAATCGCCAGAATTCAAGGAAGTTTTATCCTCAGGGTTGATTTAAAAATTGCTTAACGTTTAAGTTTGGGTTCCCTCTAAAAACTTGCTTAAAAAAATTTAATTCGATTTTCTTACGCTTTTAACCTAATTGATAGGTTACTGCAGCATCAGGATTTTTTCAAGTCTATTTTTTCCAATTTTTCTTTCCCTCCGCATTGTCAAATTTGGACTCCAAATTTGGTGGTTTGCAGGAACGTGATGAGTCCTCGAAGTGGCTCGCATCTCCATTCATGACACACGACCCGGTTTACCATCCTTTTCGATATTGTAGTTGATTGTGGAAGTCCTTTTCTTTTTATATTACCTTTTTATTACCTTTCTACCTTATTACCTCTTTTTGATTTGCGACCTGCGCTTTTCTCGACTATGATTTGGACCATGGAGTGTACGTATTTGGATTTTTGTTCTTGAAATTGTTTGTCCATTAAACGTTAATCCTTGTTTTCTCAATTGAAATTTAACTACATTTCTTTAAACAGACTACAAATTTAATTATACACAAATTTTTTTAAATATGTGCCCAGTATTCCCTTATAATAAACACTTTAATTATTATGTTATTTCCATTAATTTATACTAAATTGTAGCATTACTTGTTTTATAAAACCTTACAATCTGTTACTTTGCATCGTAGATCTTTTTTCCTTTTGTCATATTAATAATTTACGATACGATAATTATTTTCCTGCTTACTTAGCAATTTGGTGTTTAATTTCTCAAAATTTATCAACAAAGAAATCAGTATTTACCGACAAATTTTCTCAAGATAATTGAAACAAACGTAGACTAGTGCCGCGGTCCCCAAAGGAAAGAACGCTACTCCCAAAATCCGAGCTCATTTGGCAATACTTTTCCGCACAGACCTAAAAATAGGGATCCCGCTGACTGATCTACATCCACCTATTATCTAGAGAGGTTTAATGATACCCTTTACTTTAATTAATTTAATTGTCGCTCAATATCTGGTTTAAAATTATACATCCTCCGTTTGATCTGAACTCGAATTATTTCAACATTTAATATTTTTTAACTAAAAGTTCAGCATAAATCTTAATTAATTTTTATTTGACTTGTTCTACCCTACGTATCATAACTAAAAAAAAAAATTATAATTATTTGATTCCCATTTTTATTATAAGCTAGGTATATTCTGTTGTAAAATATATTGTTCTGGCCCTATTTATGTTTAAACCCTATAGGCCAGTCAGTAGAGAATCGAAATAAGGTGGTATGTTGCAAACGGTGGTGTAGAAGATTTTATTTTTAACTTGTATAAATAGGTACAAGCATTGAAAAACAAAATGCTAACACGGGCGACCTCGGAAGAACTTTTGGCAGCCAAAGAACTTCAACATTTTAGGACTTTTTATTTTTTGCACATAACTCTAAACCGTGGATCCTATCAAAACATTTGTGGTTTAACATATTGAAGAGCGTTAAATTCTGCGTCGAATAAGTACTACAACTTAATAATTTGGTCAAGTGGTATAGTCGAAAACTACGGTCAAAAACGACGATTTTTCTAATTTTGTTAAAACTGCGATATACGTATATGTGAGTGGCGTCCGGCATCGATCGCGCTTCACTAAATTCATTGTAACTTTTAAACTAATTAATGAAATTGAGCATTCAAAATTTCAAATGAAAGAAGAAACATGTAGCTATTGGACTATTATATTTTCTAATATAAAAATGAATGTATATAAGAGTAGTAAATGTATATAGTTGGAACATACGGAGATATCCGATAAAATCGCTAAGAGCTCTACCATTTCTACAATTCTTAAAATAAAGATCTGAAATTTTCATAGATTACTCTAGAAGTAATGTATAAAAATATCCGATAAGTTAAAAAATCTCAAAATTTAGTATTGAAGATGTATACTCCAAAATTTCGAAATTTTGGGTAAGTAATAAAATCTGAAATGTATACCTAACTTTAACCACATATTACTCTTGCTTAAATCGTGTTATTGGATTACTACAGGTGCGATTTTTAAAGCTTGAAATGTGTACTTTAAGATACTTTAAGGGGATTTAGGTTAAAAAGTAAATCAACCCTTTTTATTTTACAAAAATAAAAAATAATTTTTTTTTGCTCCAAAATTCGTTAAATTAGAAGTACGTTTAAACGTTAATAACTTTTATAAAAAATTTATTTAACCTACTTACCTAGCATATATTATTAATAGAACTTAAAAATGAGTGAATTTAATGTAAAAATTTTTAGAATATATAATAATAGCTCTTAGCGATTTTATCAGATATCTCCGTATGTTCAACTATATACATATACTACTTTTTCATATATTCATTTTTATATTTGAAAATATAATATTCCAATAGCTACATCGTTTCTTCTTTCATTTGAGCTTTTGAATGCTCAATTTTATTAATTAGTTTAAAAGTTACAGCAATTTAGTGCAGCGCGATCGTGCCGGACGCGCAGACTCATAGTACTATAACTCAGTTTTTGACAAAATTAGAAAAATTGTCTTTTTGACCGAAGTTTTTGACCATACCACTTGACCAAATTATTAAGTTGTGGTACTCATTCGACGCAGAACTTAATTCTCTTTAATTTGTTAAACCACAAATGTTTTGCTAGGATCCACAGTTTAGAGTTATATGCTAAAAACTTAAAAAGTCCTAAAATGTTGAAGTTCTTTGGCTGCCAAAAGTTCTCCTGAGGTCGCTCGTGTTAGCATTTTGTTTTTCACATGCTTGTACCTATTTATACAAGTTAAAAAATAAAATCTTCTACACCACCGTTTGCAACATACAATTCCTTTACTGACTGGCCTACTATGTAATTGAAGTTAAAATACTCAAGTTTTTCATGAACTTAATTTTCATTTTAATAAATTATGCGTTTATTATTTAAAACATTCTTTAATAAGTTTTTCTTTTATTGCAAAAATAATAAAATTTACTTGTTAATGCTAGCTAGTTATTTACGCCGTTTTCTTTTCGTATGGTATTACAATATACTTTACAACCCTTCTGTAATTTCAAATTTTACTTTTAATTTAATTTTATCATAAAACAAATTTCAAAAATTGATTTTTTAATTGTTTTCATAATAATTGATAATCTTAATTTAAAATCAAATGTTTATATTTAGCCTATTCTCCACCGCGCTTGCCATTCTTTAAAAAACGCTATCCCACGGGCGTGTGTGGAATTCGAACTCGCGACTAATTTGTAGTGTCGCTTACGTTTTCCAAAACGTTGGGCTAGAATAATATATCTTATCGATTTTTAGTTAAATTGACAAATCATTTTAATGATGTAAGTTTTTCTAAAAAAAAATTAAATTATTTTCTTATAATTTGTAATAATTAATTTGCAATGCATTTCATTGCAAGGGTCATGAACGTTTCTTATCGTATGAACGCGTTTCTAGTTACACGACGGCTATTATTTTTAGTTGCAATTATTATTTTTCACGTAATATTTGAAAATTTGATTTCTAACCTGTATTTTAACCTTATTTGTACCTAAATCTAGATTATTTGATACCCAAATCGATTAAATTTAACCAATATTTCTTAAAATTTTACTTTTTTTTTAGTCGCGATTTTAAATTACAGTACCTTTCTAAAATATTCATCTCTTTATTTTGAATTTGATTTATTTTTTCGCCCGATGCCCTTTAATTACTTTAATTTCTTTACCTATTGGGCATTTTCATTAACTTTATTTCTTTTATTATTTATCTATGGGCACGTTATTTTGGTACTTTATTTATAATTTCGCGTATCGCGTATAAAATTCTTCGCTAACATCAATTCATAAGTAATATTTTATTTCCCTATTTTTTCACGAACCATCGCTTTATTGAAAATTATTAAAAAGTTAGAGTAAAAATCCATCCTGTATATCATACACGTTTAGTTGGAATGTGCAACATAATCGAATTTACCGTGTTAACAACGTACATACGTATCAACTTAAAACTTGCATTGTTTGTTACAATTAAATATTTTTATTAACTAAATTTTAAACAATTTACTTTATAAATTAATTGAGCCCTTTTCATTTTCAACATTTGCATATTATGTATTTAAAATTTCTAATTCACTTAAACCACGTATTAAAATTTTTATTATAAAAAACAAATTATTTTGGTCCTACAATTCAATTTGGCAATATTCGGGGATATATGCCATCCGAAAACGGCCACGGCTCTCCACCATGTCGCGTAAAGGATTATTTAAGGGGGTTGGGGTGTAGCTTGTTTTAAACTCGATTTGGGTACCAATTAATTATTATATTAATCAATAATTTTTACATAATTTATATATCTAAATTTACATTGTAAAGTTATTCTTACCCTAAGATCACCAAAACGATTCGCGTGGAGGAAATCGGCATGGCTGCACTCACTTGGATTCGATGTTCTCGAATCCAAAGCACACACGCAACTGCCTGATTGATTTTTCTTTAATTTGCCTGTCGCTTCCTCCACGTGCCTCGCTAATTTTGCTGATCTGCTGATTACATATTTCTATTTCGATTACTGGTCAATTCCCGTTACTGGTAGCGGAAGTGTCTTTTCATGTACATTTTTTATTTAAGTTCAAAGAACCTTTTTATTACATTTAATCTCAAATCCAAATTTTCCACTTGTGACAATACGAAGGAAATGCCTAAAATCAAATCCTGATACCACTGAGTGTTAGGCTTCTAACTCTCTTCTTCTTTGTATACGCAGTGAATATACAAAGAAGCCTTATGATCTGGCTCCATGTTCTTCCATCCGTCCATATATTTCATTTAAGAGCCAATCATATAACAGGACTTTACTCTCGAATCATCTCAGTTCGAATGTTTAGAGGTAATCAACCCTGAAATACGCTGATCACGTTATTTTTGGTAGACGTCGATAAACATCCGAATTTTTGCAAATGCAGTTAATTGCAAGTTGTGTTGTGGTAGTTGTGTAATGTAATTGATAATTAATAAAAAATTGTTAACCCAACTGGGATTTTTCTGAGAGAACCAACAAATTTTCTGATTGTCAACGGCGATCCAAATACTTCATTAAAACAGATCATATTTCAGTGGATGACTGCATGGACACGTAAATGGATTAGCAAGATTTAATAAACCAAAAAAAATTTAATTGAAATTAGACCGACAGAGTTATAAACGCTTTTCAAATGTTTATGAAATTATTTTATTATTGAAATTATATACAGTGTGTCCCCGTTACCGTGGAATATCTTTGAGGTAGTTATAAAGAACACTTTTCTAAGATAAATTTTCAAATAAAATTTTTGTTCAAGTCCAAATCCTTGGGGGGGTTAACCATTGATTTTATGGTATTAATAGATTAGTAATTTTTGAAAGATAATTTATTTATCTACAATCTCTAGGGTCTACTAATTTTTATGAATTAAATTAGGAGATGAAATGTTAAAAAATTGCAAGTTTTATTTTTCCGTTTTTCTTGCAAATCCTGTATCTTTTAACAGAAACTATTTACAAAAACCGAATGGCCCAATTTGGATAGCAAATTTAACGGGCTATAGTTTTAGTCTAGTAAAATTTTTTGGAAAATTAACCCATTTTACAAAAAATCGCTAAATAATTAACAAGGTCAAAAAATTGCTTTAAAAGGGGACCTCCCAAGGGTTTGAACTAGGACAAAAATTTTATTTAAAAATATATCTTAGAAAAGTGTCTTCTATTACAACATCGTAGGTTTACCATGTACACAGAGACACCCTGTATGACTATTATATTTTTTGTACCGACTTAAGAAAAAATAAAACTTGTAATTTTTTTGATATTTCTTCTCTTAATTTAATTCATAACTCAAAATTGGTTTATTCTAGGCAATAGGAGGTTATAAATTAATTTGTAGATAAGTAAATTGTCTTTAAAAAATCACCAATCTATTAATACTATAGAATCAATAGTTACGGTGATATGGCCGTTTAAAGGCAGAAATTCAAAAAATTGCTTTAAAGAGGGGTACCCCAAGGGTTTAGACTTGGACAAAAATTTTATTTAAAAATTTGTCTTAGAAAAGTGTTCTTTATCAACACCTCAAAGGTTCTCCACGGTCACGGGAACACCCTGTATAATATGTAGGTCGGTATAAGCAAATAATAATAATAGGTGAAGATTTCAATGCCAAGAACGTGGAATAGGGATCCGCGGTAACAAACATTTGTAAAGTCGACAAAACAATGTAAAGTTAATTTAATAACGTCGTGGAATAGTTCAACTCAACATGCGGGTTAAGGTCTAGACATCTATTGTCATCTAAAGTTTGTAATATTTAAAAAATATTTAAATTAAAATTGACATTGCGTCCTGAATACGGTTTGAGGTTATGTGTGTTGGTTTTGGCTAGTAAAGATATTTCTTACGTACTTAATTAATTAGTAGTTAAATTGAATTAACGGTGATTACTCGATCAATCCTTTTTTCTAGCTACGGTTTTTTGTTAAATCACCACTTTCGGATGGCGGTAATGAATTATTAAAACGGAATTTGACTAGAAGTTCATGACTAACGGTCAGTAACAGTGACAGTGAACGTTTTTTATTAATTAACAGTGATTAATAGCAATCTGATTTTAGAAACAGCAACGGCTTCCGGTTCCCTAAATGATGATAAAATAAAAAAACAAAATGGATGTTTGATTTGACATTTAAAACTGAAATGAAGCAAAACATGAAACAAGCAAATTAATTTTAAAGCAGTGACGTTGTAACAGGAATCAGACGGTGGTTGGTAAAATTTCTAACTACAAAGTTGATTCGTGATAAACATTCATCTCCAAATCTTCTGTAACTTCTGCGAATAACTTTAGAACTTTAGGATGACAGCTACATCGCTTTCGAGAGAACTAAAGATTATTTTTTCGGGTAAAATCGTAACGCATGTATATTTCCGATTTAGAAGGCGGATTGGAAAAAGACTGAAAACTGGCGTCGAAAACCTCGATTGCAGGAGAAGACCTAGCGTCAATAATACAATCTCGGGAAAGAATTCTCTAGGCCATTCTGCGATGTTAGCAAAAAATTCACTGCACTCTCTGATATACCACTTGAAACCAGCTCCTACAATGATGTTTCTTCGAGTCAGCGAAGTAATTTTATTTAACGACCACCACCAAAGAACTAGTTTAAAATCATTTTTCAGGTTTTTGTATATCAAATTTTATCAGTAGAGAGCGTTCATTTCCCTTACCACTTACCATTACCACCTCTACTACAACGCAGTATAGTGGGGCACAGATCTCTTTCGACACATCATAATTTTAATTTTATCTTAGCGACTCCATCTATATCGGTGAAGTAAAGAAAAAGGGGGAGTATTCTAAAAAGAACAAATTAATTATTATTGTAAAAAAATAAACAATACGTTTCGTTTTCTTCTAAAAAAATAGAAAAATGAAAGTACAGCAGAAATTAAACTTTGCCACCATTGTTTACTTTAACTTCAAAACTTAAATTTTGTTACCTAAGCAGATATCAACATTTTGCGTTATGAAGTTGCGGAGTTCGTAGAGAAAGCATGCAAGGCTTCAACGTTAAGGGAGAACTCACTCTCTTGTGGTAGTAGAAACGTATCTCCCAAAAGAGGGAAATCACATTATTTGTCGAACACGAAATAAATGTAGCAATCTCATACTAATGGCAAATAATACAGCCTCGGATCCAGATGGCGTGCTTGCCATAATAATTTGGAAGTTAGCAAATCATCAGTGCGACATTCTTTTGACGAACTAGTGTTAATAAGAAAACCAAAGACGACAGAATTACCGGGTTCCTACAAACCCATCTGCCTTCTCCTTTCCGAAGTACAACAAGAAATAGAAATACAAAACACCAGAGAGTTATAAAAAAATCACTTTTGAACCTGGAATATCAGAAAAATAAGTACGATTGTTACAGCCAATGCCTACAATGTCTTCAACTTGTTCAACAGCTACTCATTTGTGGTTCTGGCATAACACAGATAATGCAATCTTAACTTCTACAGTGCACTAGATCAAACTTGCAATTTTTGCACATTTGTAATTTTAGCATAAGAGGGACAATATAAAAAAGTATTGTTTTCGTGCAGAAAAAAATAAAATTTTAATGAATTTACCTTTTTGAGGTTCCATGAGCTAATAAGAATATTTCTAAAAATGTCTGTGTGTGATGGTGTATTTGTCTGTGGTCAAATTTTATGTGCGCTCTACTTCTTGTCTGCGCAATAACTAATAGGAATTTTGAAACTAAATGAGAATTTCGTATCCTTATATTGAAATTTAGTGCTCATTAGATTTTGGTTCAATTTGGTTAAAGGAAAATATTTTTCTTAATTTTATTATTAAAAATTATTTTTAGTTTTAATATTTAGTAAAAGTATGGTAAGGTCATGAGCATGGTGTGATTTTTTTGTTGTAATTGAGTCCTTGTCTGCCTGGATACTTAAAATATTTTTGCTGATTTCAAAATTTTCCAAATCCACGTTTCTTTTTATCTTTCCTTTACGTCAAATTATGCGCATTATGTCTGATTATTAATATTTTTCCTAAAGCGACCAATTTTAAAATTTTCATAACACTTCAGTTTTTAACTTTTTAATTAAAAATAACTTTTTCGTGAATTGTACTCCCAAGAAAAATCATCTTGGCTTCGGCCAAGTTTATGATCGCTAACATCCGGTAACGGATAGGTACGTGAAGAAGAAGAAGAACTTTTTCGTGTGCACTTTAGATTAAAAATTTTTTATAACAATTTTTTTAATTCACTGCTTAATCAGTGGTCAAAGTTTTAATTTAAAATTAAAATGTTCTATTTTATGAAAAACAATCTCATTTACAAATTTATAGATTGTCGCAATAATTTCAAAATCTTTCAACTAATTTCTTTACATGTCAAAGATTAAATTGCTATAATCTTTTTATTAAAAATTTTTTTTCTATTTTCTTAGGATCAGACATAAAAATTGTGTTTTTTTTTTTAACTTTTGTAAAATTCAGACATAGAAAATAAGAAACTATGCAGAAAATTTCGCATTGCTACAATACAAAAACGTTCGCAAATACAAAATTTATAAAAATTTGTGAATTTTAATTCAACCCAAAGGCACAATACAATTTACTTTACCTGTACCTTAATGTATCCCCAATATTATACTTAACGGTGTGATCTAAATCGATCTTTTTGAATTAGTAAAATCAAACTTGAAGAAATAAATTATAAGGATGGAAGCTAAACATTAATGTGAGCTTAAAATTATTAATACCCAAAAACAGCTAAATTATTAAAAATTTGCGGAATAAAATATGTATTTATCAACGTTTCCAGGAAATAAGTAAAAAGTTTAAATAATTAATCCGTTATTTTTCATAATTAAACCAAAAGAGTTTCTAAATTATTTTCGCATGTCTGCTTTTCCGATAGAAAATTATTTTTTAATATATGCAGCTACCGAAATTCCGTACTTAACTATTCTGATATTAATGAGCCTAAGAAATTATTAAAATCGATTGCATTTTATTAAAAATGTCGCTTAATAATGTAATTACTTTACAGGTTCTTGAAACTACGTTTATAATTTAGATTAATTACAAAATTTGGAAACGGCAGTTACCACACTAATCCTCCACATCTAGGGAAATGATGAGTTATTATTTATTCATATGTAATTTCGCTCAGTATGTATAATTATATTGAATTATGAATTAATCCTTTTTTCGCGTTTTCAAAAATGCCAACTTTTAAAACCCTAGGGATTTTAAATTTTAAATTAAAATTAATTTAAATTTTAAATTATAAAATTTAAGTTATTCTACTTCCGATGCAATATTAAAAACGCGTTGTTTTAGTTATAGATTTCGTTTGGGGGGGGTTTAAAAATTTGTTCATTAACAAAATAATTTAATTTTTAAATTTATAAACTTTACGATATAACTTATAAAATTCAAGTACCAACATTACGCGATGTTGTGATCTACAACCGCGTCAGTTATAGAACGAATATTGCGAATTTAAAATTTGGTATTAACCAAAATAATTGTAATCAATCATATACTTTACGATATAAACAGTATGATTACAATACAATCATACTTTTCAAACAGTAAAGAAGTAAGATCTATTTTTAAATATCATTTACTTAACTGAGGTAGGTGGACTTTTACTGCCGAAACAGGAATATCGTTGTACTAATGCAAATTGTAACAAATCCGTAGTTGAAATCTCAGTTCAAACCTTTCTGTATCGATTTTTGTTATTATTGCTATTTTCTTTTTGTTCTTCCTATTGGTAACTGTTCTGTAGCCCCTGCTTCTGGTCGTGTTTTAAATGGATACTATTTTTGTCCTTTGATGCTTTTTTATATTACTCTTGGAGGACCATTTTCCCGTTGTTTTCTGTAGTATTCAAGTAAATCCAAAATCTAGTATTCAACTTTCAATAAGTCTGGCCACTTCCTGGAGAGTAGCTGGGGGTACAAGGTTCTGGATTTGTGCTCTTCGATTTCAGTTTCTTCTTGGGCTCATGTTTACGATATGTTAGTATTACTTCTCTTTGGTATAGTGATGCTAGCTAACGCAATTCTTCGGTCAGCTGCAACATAGACTCAGCGTCTTCATTCAGGTGATTGAGTGGGAGAAACGTTTAACTGCTGAGTTATCATATTTGCTAAATCAGTCTCCATCTTTGTCACACTTATGTTGACCTTGTTGATCTCTTTATCAATTTTTATCTGGCGTTATATAGAAACTAGCAACATGAACAAAGACGAAAAAACTTCTTCAGCAAATTCAACCAAGAAAGCAATGTGGGAATAACTCAAGAATGAAAAATAACAATAAAGGAAATTTATCGTTCGATAGTAATTCCTGACAGTAATAAAACTTCCTATCAATAGAAGTGAAGCAAAATAGAAAAACAAGAAAAAGAGAAAGATTGTTTCGAGTTCTGAGGAAGAAGAAAGGAAGAACAAAGGGAAGATCCGAGAGTAGCAAGGGTAGGGAACCCCCTGCTTTTCTAACTCCTTTGATAACACCAATTGATACCAACATGCAAGCTCTAACAAAAACGAATCTAAATCACTAATCCCAATATGTTAATAGGACTTCCTCTAAGAACTGCTACCAACTGGGATGTTAACAGTCACATAATCCTAACCGACCATAAAACTGTTATACTCGAGTTGGACAACACTCATAAGGAAACCACAATTATAAAAAAACTCAACCCGAGTCCCATCCGTGCTGAGATCATCAGGAAAGAACTCCGTGGACTGAAGAGGCCTTTCCCAAATAGGCAAATCTAAACACAGAAACAGAGATCGACCTAATGGTGGCAGAACTACATCGAGTTATTCAGAAACTAATCTCGGATCGATTCGGATCGAATCGATAAACCATATGTGAGTAAACTGGATTGACGGAAAGATAACGTCGAAAAACTGAGATTGAAGTATCTCAAACGGAAGAACAACGTATGCAGATGTAGTTTCGAAAAGGAGAGTGACAGTGTGTAGTATGATAAGTAAAGTGTGAGAAAATTTCAGAAAACTCTTAAAGAAGACAGAGATAAAACCCGGATTTCTGTCTTTAAAGATGATTTTGTCTAGAACCCTTGGAAAATCACTTTAAAGTGGCTTGAGATAAATTCAATAAAAAAGGAAGTACCAACTTTCTTCGTTTAAGGGCAATTTTAGCCAGGATAGTCTTACTTCGACCAGGATCCTGCGGTTTTTACTAGATGGCCTCCTTCCAGACCACAACTTAAAATCAAACAGTATTGTGAATCACCAAATAATGAGACCGGATTTCAGAAATCTCCGAATGGTGGATGGACATAGCAACATCAGACCAGTCAATCTAGAGAGCTCGATTTAATTGTTCACCAAACACAGGCACAAAAGGCTCCAGGGTCTGACAATATCCAAGGGACATTCCTTAAATATCTTATTATCAATAAAATCTTAATAAATATTTTTTATAATGCTTGTTTAGAAATAGCCCACTTTCCCAAGATAGGGGTACTTAGGATATGGGTTAAAAATCTCATCGGGAAACAGAGACAATTAAAAATTATCGACCGAAAAGTTAATTAAAATCAGATTACAACAACGTTAGCGATAATTGGGGCGCGAGAGGCTTCCGTAACAACCTCCCAACGAAAAAAAAATATATGATGGACAACGAGAAAGAAGAGGAAGTTACGGCGCAGAGGGTCGGTGGTATTAATTTGGAGATGGGCTATACCTGATCGTCATAAAGCGACCACTCTACGGACCCACCGAGCAGCCAGGTTGGGCAATCATCGGTAGCTACTGGCGACTCTAAGGAAAAGATTGAAAAGGGACTAAGAAGTCTAAACTTTACCAGAATATCGAGCTTTTGACAGCATCGACTTCGCTCCATACGGACGCGATAGATGGCAAAATTGGTTCAGTGAAATCTCACCCAAGATTGACCATCTTGGCAAGGAACTCTCTAACCACATCGGGAAAAGTAGATTGGTCTCCATTTATAAGAGAGCTAAGGCTATGTTTAAGACTAAGCGTTATAATAACACGGCGAAGGAGGTTAAGCAGTTATTCAGAACTTCGTACAAAGGCGTTAGGAAAGATAAAGCTGTTTTGTAGAGGAACAGTACATCTGTTCGAGCTCGAAGGAGGGTTTTTCCATCAACAGGGAGGAAGGGTTTTGTTCTCCAGACAAATGCCCAAAGGGCTGTTCGGGAGGAAACTGCACTGCAAAAACTCGAAAAATTTAGCACATATCCAAGAATCAAAAAGGAAAAGGGTGGCGTTTCAAGCAGAATTAGTAAATAATTTCCAAGAAACCAACAAAATAAAATTCTGGAAAATGAAGCAGGATGTTAAGTTGGCGGTTTGACCAAGAAAGAAATTTTAAAAATGTTCGAGGCCTAAAAACGAAGATGACAACGCTTGGAAATCAAAAACCACCGACAGATGAAAAGTGATGGAATCGAGCTGAGGTGACGGCGGATCAGAAAAAACCAACTTTAAAAGCGGGATTTGAAATTTCCGCCAAAAAACCCGCGTCAGGAACCCAAACCCCCTTGCAAGTGGAGAATTGGCTTCTATAAGCCAACCCACAAAAGCTGAAAAAGGTTTCGGAAAGAGCGCGTCGGAAAAGGGAAAAACCGGCTTTGTTTAACCTTCACGGCCCGACAAAAATGACAGGGCAAAAATCAAAAAAGCTAATTTAGCCGGAAAAAAATCGAGTGCCATAACGCGTTCGGAACCGACGCTCCTGGCAAAAGGCTTCCGGAAGAAGTCTTCGGAGGTCCTTACAACGACGACGGAGATCATCCCTTACAAAAAAGGTTCTCACGAGACTTAAGGTCTGCTTTAAGGAAAGCGGCACGTCCGTCGGTAGGCAAAGTGATCAAAACGCGAGGGGGGAACGTTCTTGTTGAACCGTTCGTAAGCGGCAAAAATATCACGCAGCTGCACGCGAGGGTACGCGAAAAGATGGCGGAGACGGCAGTCCACCAGCTGATCCGCAAGAGAGAGGTTAAGGTACTTGACCTTGATAAGTTGGTAAACAAGCTACTAGAGAGCCTTAAAAACACGTAGCGGTGGAAGGATATTTTAACATGGGCGGCATCCAGTCGACAGTGGTTATCTGCGACGAGGCCGGCGCCGGAACGTTCATTAAACTGAGGAGAGTGATGGTCGGCATAGTGTCGGAGTGCAGAAGCAGGGAGTTTTTTCCTTTTGGATTCTGTCCCATATACTAGGGAAGCAGCCACCCTGCACAGAGATGCCGCGGAACCAGGGGAAGCAGGTGCCTCAATTGCGTAGTAGCCGGCCACATAGTTGCCGACTGCAAAGCGGAGACAAAATTTGGCACCTGAGGGGGGGGGACCGGACAAACAGCCAGAGTGTTCCCACCCAAAATAAGACTAGTTAAACTTGAACCGTGCCAAAGCTGCTCAGTACTTGCTGCAGGTCACGGTGTGCAGCAAAAATGTTCAAGTCGCGCTGATCTACGAACCGAACAATGAATGGGCAATTAATTAAATTTCAAGCACAGATGGAAAGTCGGGCGTCTTAACTGCGGCCGACATCATTGTCAGGAGAAGCGATTCTGGAAAAGTCTTTGCTTGAGCCGATTTTGGCGAGTACGATATTTACTCTCGTTACTAACACTACCATCCATGACATCTGGGTGATGTTTTTTGAAGATTTCCCCCACTTTCAATGCAGAAGAAAAAAAAAGAAAAGACTACTAAAACATCGCTCCTTTTTCCCTTGCCCCAACCAGTTTGGATTCGTCGAAGAGCGATCAATCAACTCCGCGCTCAAACTTTTACCTTGAAACCATTAAGAAAAGTTAAACCAACATTTTAGCTGTCATATTTTATAACATCTTTGGCGTTTTCGACAACTTATAGTGTCCCGCTCTATTCTACTCGCTGAGGGAAAAAGATGTTCTCCATAAGTTCCTAATTATGCTCAAGAGATCCATGTCGCAAAGAACACTATTTTTCTTGTCAGGGGTTGTAAAAGTTCAGAAATATTGCACGAAGAACTGTCTACAGGGCATGGTTTTTGAACCAGTTTTATGGAACTCGCTCTTCGATAACTAAATAAATAATTTTGAAAATAATGAAAACATAGACATTGCGTACGCAGATGACTTTGCAAAAGTAGTAACGGCTCGGACGGAAAAAAAATTAATTTAGAAAGTTTACAGTAGTGTGGATAACCTAAATAATTGGTATCGACGCATGAAGCTAAGTCTCTCTAAAAATAAGACCAAAATCAAAGCTCTAATTGAAGAAATTACTATAAATGGAAAGTTATTTTGAACAGTAACAAGGTAAAGTTTGTAGACAAATTCAAATATCTAAGGATCTTAATCGAAAGGAAATTAGCCATGCAGAAGCACATCAACTACGTCTGTAAAAAAATCCCTTGAGCTTTCCCTGAGAAGAATGGCAAAAGGGAGCTGGGACCTAGATATCTCCAACATGGCCAGAGAAAATTAGTAATAATCATATTTTTAAGAAAATAAATGTCTGTTATGACCAAAGCTTTTGTTTTGCAGCGAGATGCTATGCATCACTATTGGTAGATAGAGCTGAGATCATCGCAGGTGTGCAAATTTGGCCAATTTCTCAAGCGATTGGGAAAAAATCCGAATGAACTGTGCTTGGCTAGTATAACTATAGATGCCACTGGATTGCAACAAAAACCCTTAGACAACCCTATGCACCGGGTTCTGGAGTGTGAACTGTATAGGGTAGAGAGAATGGTGATAGAGTCCTTTGTTAGGCCCTACCAACCCGTGAACCTCCATGTAGTGACCAGACTCACTCTTCCAGAACTCCTCCACAAAGTTCCGAGTCTTAAACCCCTGTAGTATAAAAAAACCCATTTTTTTTTCATCGTTGTTCTCCTCCATGGGATGCCCCTTGCCACACCCCTTTTTCTTCCTTCTTTCCTATTTTGTACATATCCTCTTCTATCTCACACTCCTACTTTTCCTCCACCCCGTATTTCATAAATTCCTTTTAGATCCTAATTATATCTGCAAGCAAAAAGCAAAAAACCCGGAAATAGTACACAGTCTGAATTATTTTCAGCAAAGATTAGGACCAGAAAAGGCAAGGAAATATTAAGTTTTACCTAAATCCTGGCTATTCCACCAAACCCTGTTCAGGGGTTTGCTTTATAGGAACGAAATTAAATTCATCAAAAAAGAAAAATCTGGACTAGAGACAACTTTGGAACAAAATCCTATACCAATAAAAATTATATAGTATAAAATTGTAAAATGAGTCTCTTTCTTTCATTTTTGGAAAAGTAATAAGAAACTAAAACTCTGATCACAAATGTGTGATGTATTGACTGAAAGTTTAAAACAAACAACTCAACTGGCACCTTCAGTAACAAAAATATGGACTCACCAGCTGGTTAAAATCTTATAAAATAAATAAGATGACAGAGGGTTGTACTTAAGGAATAGTTGCTGGCATCCACTTGGTGTGAAGAAACACAAATTACACTGGAATATCTTCGCCACTAGATTGATGCCGTTGGAAGACGTTGCTATTCCAGAACGGGAGAGGATACTCGAAACGATTGACGGTGCACTCCAGGTGATAATTGTGGCGGTGACAACACTTTGCAAAAGACAGATGTCAAAAACAGTAATCGACATATAAAAGCCGTTAACAATAATAATAGAGCTGAATGTTGAATTCTTCTTCGGACATTTTTCCCCTCTAACGGCGCAAGTAATAATAACTTCGTCAAGATCATAATGGCGTGATCTGAGCACAAACTCAAAAATTGCGGTCTTGCAACTTTTCCAAAAACATGGAGTCTATGAAAAAATTTCAAAAATCTACTAAAATTCACCTTCTCGAGTGTTATACGATAAATCCGCTTGTACGAGTGTAACCGGCGTACGATGCTCTCGATAAAACATTCTGTAGACGGTACGTGTGCTGTGCCTAGGTTGACAGTAACTAGTGGTGGGGAGATACTAGTCGCTCCTTGAAATTCAAACTTCCAAACTTTTCGAGTTGGTGGTACTTGGGGGATGCTTTTAGTAAAGAGGGATCAAGAGTGGGATTCACTGTAAAAAAAAGACACTGTGTGTCATGTATGAGGTATTTTAGAATTCTACCTATTTAAATCTCCCTCCCATGATAGCTATTTTTTCACTAACCACCAACCACTTCCGACTTCTTGTCAGTTCTGACCTTGCAAGGTTTTGTTCTTCTCTGCTAGTTTTCATCTTCTTCTTTTATGTCAAGGTTCTTGTTGGATCCTTCTGGATAATGTACACCTATCTTGCAGTATTGAAAGCATTTTCCACATCTAAGGTTATTTGTAGATATATTTTTCGGGTTCTCCACTTGCTCATTTTTGCGTTTTCAGGAAAAGTAAATGTAATGGTGTAATTAAAACTTGAAGCTTCTTCTTTGATGCCAAACAAAAAGGTTTAGTTCAATAACCGACTTTGTTAGTTTTTTCCGTGCAAAAGTATGCAAATGATGGCTATAACTTCGCTACTGCGAAATTAAGCGAAACACGTAAAAATCATAAAACTTCAGGAATAAATTTTATAGTTTGTTTAGATAAAATCAATTGGACGAAAAATTGGTAAAAAAATTTGGCAGAATACCTGCATTTTAGCTTAATCTTTTTATTTTTCTTATAAATCATTAATCGTTCGTTTTTAAGACAAAGCGGTGCTTGATAGGCCGAGTAACATTGAAAAATTTGTTGGTTCTGGAGAAGCACTTTACAAGATTAACTTTCAAACGCCGTTTTCATTTGAAGTCTTAAACTGTCGTTATTTTTATTTCTCCTTGGAAATTCTTAAACATTACTCTATTTTAAATGAACGGAAAGCTGTACTTTTACCCCGTGTGTTGGAAAATTCGTCTTGCATCGAAGAAATCAATAAGCTTGTTCTTATGTTGCCGAGGCATTTGTTTTGTTTCAACTTTATTATTTTAGAAAAGTTCTCGTTTGTTGGAAAAAGCAAGTGTGGCGGTGTAATTAAAGTGTAACACACTTCCACGAGCATTTTCTTCTATGAAACCAACGTTTAACGACAACATTTTTTAATAGCATTGTGAATTATAAATGCGAATTGAAAAAGCTAATTTGAAAACTTTATATATTTAAAATTGTTAATTAAAGTTGTACAATAAATCGGAAACTAAAGCCCAGCCAGCAAACACAAATATTTTCGAAGTCACCTCGTAATCGACCTTTTAAGCCTTAATAAATTAAAAGTTGCAAATGGAGTTGAACTTTTTTATTTGACTTTGTAGAAAAATTTCAATCTCCGAAATTTCACACCAAAACCATCATCAAATTTACATGAAACTTTGGAAATTAACTTTGCACTAATTTACTCAGTCTGTAAAACGAGACTATTAACTTTACTTAAATTAAATCAAATTTTTTTCACATTAAATTGATATTCATGATGAGCCTTATTATGGTTGTTAATTTAAACGAAAAGAAAAATGAAAAATGATGCGCGCCAGGTTTAAGTTTCAGAAATTATGTTAGCATATTTTATAAGACCCAGGTTCGAAAAATCACCCTGTAATAGCTTATCTGCATAATTTTTACGATTTATTCAAACTGCGTTGATAAAAAATGGCAAATTGAGTTTTTGTGTTATTATTTTTATCGCCTTCCAATATTGACAAATTAAATTTCGAAAAGTGCTTCATAATTAAAAATATAATAAGAGAAAATGGGAAACCCGATATAAATCGCTTTATCAAACAAGATATAATATGTAAATTTAGGATTAAACAAAACAAGTAAATTCCATCAGAATTCGCAACTGTATATTCAAAACTTATAAACCGGGAGATAATGGAGATCTTCTTCAACGTCCTGTCGACATCGGGGGCTGACAGAATTTGCATAATCCGGGAAGGATTAACCGCAAAACCCGCAACATAAGTAACTGCCTTCAACGATAAAAGATGCTATTTCAAAATTTATTGTCCTGATGCATCTTAAGTTATATTGTTGCACAGGAACTTTTTTTTTCTAAATAGTTTCAAGTTTTTTGATTATTGGAAAAATTCAGGTTCGACCGCCACCACTTAATCAACTCTCCCGCAATTCCCATTACATCAAATAGTTTCCAGAATTAAATCAAAAATACATTTGTTTATGTCAAAAAAATAAATTAGGAATATGTCGATTAAAAGCGCAGTACTTTGTAAATAAGAAATAATTGAAAGTTCTGCTTTTGAAGTTTTCATTGATCAACTCATTGAAAGGTAACAAACAATGCCAAATTGATTGTATTACAAGCAGACAGATCGTTTATCATTTTTGCAATTTCCGATACTAGGTAAAAAATTTAACTATTAAATTATAGAAGAGAAAATACAAAATATGAAACGTAAGGAGAGAGTCTTAAATGAATTTGTAAATTACTCATATTATTTTAGCATTCAGATTTGGCTTTTTTTTAAAACCTTTAGCTTTTTTTTAATGCCACTAACAATAAAGGCGCTCATTCTCATGAAATATGCCTAATTTCTATTAAAAGTATTTACAAATGTTTTCTCGAAGTGGATCACTCTCCTTTTTTTTAGTACATGCACTCATAGCTTGTGTATATATCAGTTTTTCCTCTTTCCCAACCACTAGGTAGTTCTGGAGAAAAATGTTTAACCAAGAAATGAAATCTATCAGGTGATTTATAAAAGACAAATAATAAAACAACCAACTAAAATTTAAATTTAAATTTATTCCCTCCGAAAGAAATATCAAGGGAAAGCGTGTGTATAAATGTCAAGATAAGAGACAATACAAAAACACAAAACAAAGCAAGTAAAAGTGCATCTAGGTTGAAAACCTAAAGTCCACAAGTTCAACAACAATCGTCGCTTTTCCTTAAAGATGAAAAGCAACCCTAATTCTAAAATACCGTTTAGTTTCTTTGAGGAAAAACAAACAATTAAAATAAGCTGCCCTGCAACAATGAAATGCTACGTTGCCATAACTATACAGTTGACACCAAAAATGAATGGAAAATGCCTACAGAATTTCATCAATAAACAACAAGCATTGCACATCCTAAAAGTTTCAAAATCGCCCAGCTCCGCACAAGAGAATCGTATTCATCTCGTCAAAAATATCCTTTGTTATTGGGAACCCTTCTAACGTCGGTATATTCCTGTTTCAATATTAACAAACTCCGGCTTTATATGTATAAGCGTAAAATTCTAAAACTAAAGAACGCACAAAAATCTCATTAAACACATCAGAAATACCTGTAGTCGGTCTTATGGAAAAATATTCGTGAGATCAGAGCAAATCATTATCGCAAATAGTATCAAACATAATGAAATTACGATGGTCTCATCTGGTATTAGTTAACCCAACAACGGCCTTCCGGAAATCCAAAAACTACGTTTGGGTCTCAAGTAAATCGGTAGCACCAACCATGGAGTCCAACAACAGAAGAAATCTAGAAGTACACATCGCCGGCACAGTATCTAGGGAACCAAAAATAATTCTGTTAAATACGATGATGGTTCAACTTTTGTACAAGCAACGGCTAACCTCAGTTTTATCCAACCAACATGAACATCCAAAATCGATGCACCCTCAACATCCCATTATATGTCGACCTTTACCAATGCCGCCTCTTGCAATCAAATTATGCCATGCTCCATATGGCTTCAAATCAAAACTTGTTGGCACAAAAATAAAATTTCCATATCCGATAATCGGCGCAACACACGCCCATATGGAAACCAACAAGCGTCCAAAATTCCATAGAACGGATTCATAAAAAAATATAAGCCCAAAATAAGATCCAAAATTTTTCAATTATCAAAAAAAAAAAAATCAAAAGTAAAAATAATCTACCCCCTTCTCAGGCGGTAAAAAAAATTTACCCATTAAAATTCTTAATGGCGAAGGTAAAATTAACATTATAAACTAGTTTGCACGGGAGTAACGTAGAAAATGACAATCTAATGGCCCCACTTGCGATACAAAATAATAGATTAAAATTCGAAATTCTACACTTTATAGTCCGTAACAGCACATAGGGCGAAAATATGAATTCCAATTACGGAATTAACAGAAGTCTGTAACATGCTTGCTTTGACTTCTATTTTCCACTTTTTCACTACCACTTTTCTCCATAGCTTCCTGTTTTTGCATTTTCCTTTTCATTCCCTCGCCCCTTGGTCCCAAAATCTTCTAACACTTCTAGCTCTGATTTTTTTTTAGTTTCTTGTTTTACTTAGTTTTCAGTCCGTAATCACTCTCAGCACGTCATCTGACTTTTTCCTGATTATATTATGTGTTTAAGCAAATCTTCGTTTCCAATCATTTTCATTATTTTGCCGCTTGTTCTTATTTTGTAAAGCTAGCAAATAAGTTACAGTCTTTTGTCCAAAAATTTTTTAAGGACAAGTCCTTATTATGATACAGAAGTAATATAGAGTTATAAACCAAATTGGACGAGAGTCAACCCTGATTGCGAATTTTATCATTTTTTTTTTGTAAATTATGAAAGATAACAATGCCAGATCCACATAAAAAAAATTAAATTTGCGGAAGATCCACAAATTTGGTTAAAAAACGGCTTTAAAAATTAATTTAGAATGCAATTTTATCATTGGTTCTTTTAAACTGTAACCCCGCCCCCAAAATTGAAATAAGTTATGGCGACAGTAAAAATGTCATAATGCCGTTTTTTACAACGAATTATAAAGGATTATAAAGGACAATTATAAAGCACAACAGATTTGGGAAAAACTTCACTTTTTGTGTGAATCCGACTTTTGATGTGGTTTCTGCACTCTGCGCTCCGCTCAGCGTCGCTCCGGGCACTACAAGCAGTTTTGATAAATGCTTTACTTACTAAAAACAACCTCCAAGTACCTCCAACTCGATAAAGTATGGACGTTAACGCGACGGATATCAGGGAGCGACTGGTATCTCCCCACCATTAGTCACTGTCAACCCAGGCACAGCACACGTCCCGTCAACACAATGCATAAATTATCACGCAATATTGTGCAATAATACACTTACATGATTGTATTTCTTATGGAATATTGAGTTGTGGCCTTATTACAAGTCCGACTAAGTTCCTCTTACCTTTAAAAAACTTGTATTTTTGTATTTTTCTGTTTGTTCGTTTGGTAAAGCCATTTCTATAGGAAAAAGTGTAATTTCGCGTCAAGATTAACGGACTCTTGCCCCAAATGGTCATCATTTTTAAGACATTTAGGGGAATATTTAGTTCAGATTAAGGATTAGTTTAGATTAAGTTTCCGTGCTTCCGAAAGCACGTAAAGCCGGTGGTCCTCCTATGTTAATGAATTGCCATCATTAACGATAATATAGGGTAACAGGCACATCTGAAGCAAGTCTAGCAAACTACTTCAGATGTAAAACAAATAATATGCTCAAAGTACCAGCAGTAGCTTCGGATCTTTGTCGAGGTTACTGTTGGATATAACAGGACCTAGTCCTAATTTAAGAGGAAGAAGAAGAAGAAGATTAAGGAAGCTACAATTTATTGGGAGCCTATTGACTCTAATGTGCAGCTACATCAAACTTCATAACCAATTCTCGGTAGTGGTGAAGAAAAGCGGAAGCGGAGAGGGATATGTGTAGAGAAGAGAGAGCAATCTGAACATCTATAGGTGCTACTTCTCCCCTAACCAAAGTGACAAGGAGTATGAGAAAAAAGTGGAGAAAGTAATGGACGATGTACTAAGATCAAGAGGGGAAGGAGTCGCCGGAGGCGACTTCAACCCTAAGGACTATGCATTGAAAGCGAGAAGAAGTGATGAGAGGGGTCGAATCCTGACGGAGGTGATGGCCACTGCGAGGCTGTACGTATGTAACGTGGGAAAAGTGCCAACCTACGTTAGAGAGGCCAAGGAAAGCAGGGCTTCTACAGAATCTGCGATAGATATAACAATGGCCAATTCGAACACACACGGCAGGGTGGTCGACTGGAGAGTTCTGGAAGAGGTACAGAACATCAGTTTGGAGTGGTAGAACGTGAGAAACCTCTGCCCAGGACAAAAAAGAGGATGGTCAACGAGCAAACTCGACAAAAAAATTACAAGAGGGGGCGAGACAGGTAGTAGTGCTGAAGGAGCCAAATAAATTAACGGAGGTGCTGACGGAGCTGTGGGACGGGTGCACGCCAAGAAAGGCGCCATAAAAGAAGAAAAAAGTTTATTGGTGAATGAAGGTGGAAAAGTCTTCCAGATCCGACGAGGGCCCAACAGAAGTAATCAAAATCGTAATAGACCTAATCGTAAAAGAAAATACTCCAAGGCTTTATGAACAATAATTATTGCATTATAAGGGAAGACTTCCCACAAAGTTGGAAGAAGGCCTGCTTGGTGCTGTTGCAAAAGAGTGATAAACCTCTGGATAGCCGGACATCATACACCCAATTTGTCTTATTGACAATATAGGTAAAGTGCTGAAAAAAATGTTACTAAAAAAAACTGAAGGAGAAGCTGGAAAGGGTGGGTAGATTGGCCGAGAGCAGTTCGGTTTTTAAAAGGGACAGTCCACTGTGCACGTTCTTACGAAAATTTGAAGCATAGCGGAGCATGCAAAGGCGGGAACTCACAGATGCCTGGAATAATACATGCTGGTTATGCTGGCTATACTAGAAGAAGAAGATGGTTATACTGGGCGTGTCAAATGCTTTATATGCGTAATACGTGAGCTTAAGAGCAGAAAAATGCCAGCTTATCTACTCCGCATGGTGAGGAGCTATCTTACGTTCAGATGAATAAAGATTGAAAAAAAACTCTTGACCAAAGACCATGAGGTGACCAGCGGAGTGCCACAGCGTCGGTCCAAGTACCGAATATATGTTATATACGACGGGGTATTCAGGATGGAACTAGCGGAGATATTACATATGGATGGATTTGCGGATGACTTAACCATTGGGGCAACAGCAAGGCAATTGAAAGAATTGTCCAGCAAACTGGAAGAGATGCTGACAAGAATTAAAAACTGAATGGAAAATAGAGCACTGAGTCGGGTCTCAGAAAAGACCGAAGCTCTGCTGATGAGAGGTAGAAGATAAGGTGACATCCGGCCCATGTCAGTAAATGGAACTAAATTAATGCTGAGCGACATAATCAAGATTTTAGGTGTAACATTCGATAAGGACATAAGTTTTAAAGCACATAATAGAACAAACAGCCGATAGAGCGATGAGGACGGCTATCACGCTGGAAAGACTGATGCCAGTTTACTTCTAATAAAAATAAACTACTCAATCCGGGGGGTTTGAAACACCCTTCAGTGTCTTTTCAATAGAAGATCTTCAGTTTACCTCTAATAAATAATAAACTACTAGCTCCGGGGGGTCGAGGGGGGCGTAGAACACCCTCCAGTGTCTCTGAAACGGGAGATCTTCAGTTTACTTGTGATAAAAAATAAACTACTCAATCCGAGGGGTGTGTGGAAGATCTTCAGTTTACTTCTAGTAAAAATAAACTACTCAATCCGGGGGGTCTGGGGGTGTGGAACACCCTCCAGTGCACAAATTTTGCAATGAAGAACATTGCAGAACTCCCAGACTAAGTAGTTTATTTTTTATCAGAAGTAAACTGAAGATCTCGCGTTGCAAGGGCACTGGAGGGCGTTCCACACCCCCCAGACCCCGGTTTAAATAATTAACTTTCATTAAAAGTAAATTAAATATTTAAGCATATCTCAAGTTTATTAAAATTAGCTATGGCCAAGCAAATGTGTTCACTTCGTAATCTGACAATTAGTTATAAGCTGCGTAATTGACAGACGTAAGAGACAACCCTAAATCCTATCAATAAAGCATGATTTAATCGTGCTACTAAAGAATTGAAGAAATCTCTCCACGACCTTAAGTTTACTAAACCTGCCACAAGTAAGAAGACTTAAACAAAGAGATTCCTTGGACTTAGTGTTGTAATGATTCCACCATCCACCCGCATTGTAACGGTATTGTCAGTTTTAAGGGAGTCAGCCACTGGGCAAAACTCTCACATGTCAGTTAACATCAACATCATACTGTGTTACTTATTGTTATTTAATTAACAGATTGTAATGATACATTGATTCAGTAAAAAAATTAATATATCAAGTACAGGTATTGGCAATGGGAATTTTGTTAACCCACTCATGCGCTTCCGCAATTCTCCGTTGTGATTCTCTCTAAGAATTTTAGCTTTTCGGCCCCCGTCTGCAGTCCGTTCTTGTAAATTTTATTTAAAAAATAATACGCAAATTAATATATTATGATTGCATTGATACCAAACAGTTGAATAGAACAATCGATGAATTGATTGAATCCCAAAAAGTTAATTTCTCAATAAAAATTATTTATGAATTTACTCAGCATTTATTTACTACTTATAATATGAAATTACACTCCAAAGTAATATACGTATTTCATTCATACAAAGTCTTCATATTATCGAAACCTACAATTCTCGTTTAATATTATTTTATTTACAATATTTACGTCAAATTCTTTAAATATAAGCAAAATTATTCGCTCAAAAATTACAAAAACATTAAAAGCAATTTTTAAAAACTTTCATTGTTTTTCAAACTCCACCAATTCTTATTATAACCGTCCGTTATAATACTGCTTAAAATTTTCATGAGGTTATGAGCTTCTGCCATTTTATGCTTGATTTCCTGTTTAAATTCATTATCATGGTTTGGAGCATAACACGGAGGAATGTCATCACAAATGTAATAAACAGTGCTTTTAAATTTTCTAAAATATGTTAAAAATTTTTCAACATAGGAGTTCTTATTTACGAAATACACGAAAATAAAAAGATACTTCAAAAATTTTCGAAGTTTAGCAATATCTTTTGATCTTATTGACGTTCCGTCAAGATCAGGACAATTTCCGGCAAAATTTCAAGCATTATCGTATGGTTCCCGTTTATTTTGCAGTTCGAGGCAAATGCACATGAAGCTAAGTCGACAAAAATCATCCTTGGATAATTCGTGACATTCTTCTTCTTTTTTTCTGTTGTCTTCTGAAATAGTGAGACAAATGGGACATTTTCCCTGTACCTTGACAAATCGTCGCCTCAGAATCAGAGTATTTTATGTCCATTTTTCTAAATTTTACAGTAGAGCTGTTTAAAGTTTCTCTATCGTCTCACCCTTCACTGTCACATTATATAATAATTTCAATTGAAAAACTTTATGATAAATAACCCTACAAGTCGATATTCGTTGTTATTTTTCTAATTTTAATTACAAAATTTAAACTAGGTCGTATTTTAAAAAATGGAAAAACGGACATAGAATAATTTTGCACGCGTTAAGAATTTTTCTTGAAGTCATTTTATTCTATCTCCAACATTTTTGTTTATAACATTATAATTTTAAAATAAAACTATTTTTATTGTTATTAAATTTTATTGTCACTATAACTAGAAACAAATTAACAGTTTAATTAACAAAAATTAATAATTCATTGAATTAAAAAAATACTTTTTTGGTTAAAAACGGAATACATAACACTGGGATAATAAATTAAGTATTTTAAAAATCTTTTATTAAAATTTCCAAAATCCAGATCTACTTTTGAAAAATGCTGTTGTAAGGACTTAATATGAAGAATTTTATCACGTGGCAACGGTGGTGTCTGTGTTTGAACTTGGGGCGAAGAAATATCTCGTAAGAAATCTTTTAATGCTGTTTTTCTGGTAGATTTAAGAAAACATACTTTTGTGCATCACTATTAAAACCCAACTTAAAACTAATACAGTTGGAATCATTTTCATAAAAATTTCATTAAGCTTGGTATATGGAATATTTTTGAGAAAATCAAATATTTTGATACATTTGATGAAACACAATGATTTATTGCACCGTAAATTATTAAAACACCTGCCAAGTTAGTTATCACTAAAGAGAATGCTGCAACATTATATAATTTCATAACGTAATATCTGCACTTGCATTTTAAGTTAGGATCAGAGTATTCTATGTACCACCATTTACGCTAATGTAGTAGTAATTGATCGCTTAAGACATAGAATACTCTGATTCTAAAAATTAGGATGTTAAATGGACATAGAATAAAATAGCCTCTCCAGATCAACGTAACCAATAGACTTTTTAAAATTTTTATTACATTAAATTGTAGACAATCGCATTTAGAATAAAATGGTATAAATAACTCAATTTCGCAAAAATATGGACATAGAATACTCTGATTCTAAGGCGACGAAATGTGTGGCATTTGTTACATACGTTTAAATTTTTAGATCGATGATTTTGCCACAACTTGAACCAGTTTTGTAACATGTCACATTTAATGGGAGCGTGCCACTCTTGATTACATTTGAAACAATAAGTGTAAGCGCACTCACATTCCACTTTGTCCACATTCAAATTTTCAACCTGAAAAAATAGAATTACAATAAAATTTTGGCGAAATATCTTAAAATTACTTACTTTTACTAGGTGATTACAATAATTATCATTGGGACACCACTTAAATTATTTGTTATGTTCCACGAAATTTAGGATAGTGGAACGTTGAAAATCCACCACTTCGCTCTCCAAGAGGAAATATCGAGTAATGTCAGGTGGAATTTTGCACTTATCTGCAGGGCATTTTATATAAGATTTGTTGGTCGGATGTCTAATGTGGTGATTTAATGTAAAAAACCAACAACGATCGCAAAAATTGTGCTTGCAATACAAAGTATAATAATTGGATTGATTAGAATCTTTGCCGCTACAATAACTGCATAAGTTTGGGGTTTCGCTTATTAAAAGTTGTTTCAACTTTGGAAATAATCCCTGTTGTTTTTTCACGAGGATCCATTAGTTTGGCGTTTTTGAAAACCTTCTTACGATCTTTCGCCAAATCTTTTTCCAACGCTTCGACATCTCAAGCAAAATGTTCGAGCAAATACTTGGCTATATGAGGAGTAATTCCTAATGTTTCAATATTACTTAAAGCATGTGAAACATCATCGATCAGTCCGGCAACTTCTTCTGCAGTCAGAATTTGATAATTGTTACCCGGCTTATCTTCTTCATTGGATCGACACAATGATAAAGATTCCAATGCTTGCAATAATTGTTCACGATCATCCATAGAAACCATTGTAGTGGAATACTAAATGCAATAATTAAATAAAAATTTTAGTGTTATACACACAAACTTACCGAAAAGCACAAGTAATTTTGGAAATTGTAACGAAAATATTGTACCGAGTTTGTTTTAAAGTATAAACTATAGATTAAAGCCAGGTGGATTGATAAGATTTCAGTTCTACGCTCTGCACATCCAAGTATAAAATATTTCAAATTTATTAATACAAGATTTATTTTCAAAGTAAATAATTGTTTTTATTTTGACTACCCATTCTAATCAGGCTTTGGAATAAAATATTTAAAATTTTGTAAAATTTGAATTGGAAAAAAACTTTTAAGAATTTAACTTATTTTATTTTAACAGTTTTTTAAATTTCTGCTTGCTCATTTAACCAAATCAAGGTGACAATGCACAGGGTATTCAAGTTAGCCTCTCCCTCCCCTATTTTGTGAAATAAAAAAAAATTGTTTGTACGGTGTTGTATTCATTTTTGGATTATATCGTAAAAGTTTTGTTTCATCTTGCAAAGTATAAGATCAAAAAATGCAAAAATCAATTTTTTCGTTGGCCCCTCTTTTTAAAAAATTTGGAAATTTTTTTTATATTGTGTTGTACCAATTTGTATTGGGTGTATTGTTAACAATTTAAGTTCTTTAATATTAACCGCAATAATCGCGGTTTAGTTATGTTAATAACCAATTGCGGAATGGAAGAGAATGCTTAGGATCACAGGAAGTAAGAATTCTTGATTCTACCATTAGTTAAAGTGATAGCCACCAGGGAAATCCTGTTATATTATAGTAGTAATAACCTGATTTGACACTAATTTGTAAATATTTCTGCTTTTATTAAGTTTACCTGGTTCAAATTTAGTCTATATTTTCCGCATGGTTTTACTGCAGAGAATAATATCTATACTGCTTCTGATGTATTTTGATGTTATAAATGCACTGCAGCAGGAATAAGTTACGAAAGTGGGCTATTTTACTTATTATGAGGCCTTAAAGTGAAACCATTCGTTCATTCCAAAAGACTTAAAACTTAAAATACCAATTTTTTAAATTTCTCTTTTTCGTGCTACTTCGTATGCGTAATGCGCAATCAAAGCAGTTGGAATCGTCAGAATTGTAAAAATCGTCACCGTAATGACCTATTCGAAAAAAATGGTTCAAACGTATTTGGTAGTTTTATAAGTTTTCCTGTGCACTGATCGCATTAGTCGGAATTATTTTCTTTCTCTTCAATTTTAGTTCTTTCTTAGTTAAACTTTTCGTGGATGTGATTGCCCCAGTCAATTTTTCAGTGATGATGATTTTTCCAAAGTCTGAAAAATCAAATGGACAGTAAGGTTTAGCATCTGCTCTTAGTTCTAAATATCTGACGCAAAATTCATGCCCTCTGCAGTCAACGGAACCGATGAGGTTGCAGGTTTTTGACCCGCACAAAATGCCGAAAACCTAAAAAAAAAATGCTTCATATTCGTCATCGTGTTTCATATCATTGGTAAGATTAATTCATTTCTGTCATAATTTCTATTACTATTTTAAATAATATTATGTAAATTCTACAAACATTTTCTTTTACATAATGGGAAATTACTTTTAATCCGGATAAGATTATCCGATTAAAGCATTCTTTGCTATATATTTTTATAGGATAGTTGGAAACGAGGGGTCAACCGCTACAGGAAATCCTGTACAATTAACTTCACATACTTCGTCAAAATTCACCGTATTTCATATTCTTCATCAGTAATTCACCGTACTTCATCAATAATTCACTGTACTTTACCTACTTCATCGATATACTTAATTGTTTTTCACCTATTTTACAAGTACTTCATGTATTTCATGTATTAATTCATATGAGATTTCATGTACTTCATGAGATGTGTACAAAAAACTTCACCAGCGGTTAACCTCTCGGTCGGAAACAACATTATTTTTAGTAACTGTATTGATCTAAGATTGATGCACGAATATTTTCAAGGCATCATCGCATTCATATTTAAATAGTAGAGAAACCATCCCGGTTATAATACAATTTTGAGCAAAACTTTTCTGCGTAGCATTATTGTAGACTAAAATTTAAAAGTCCACTTTTGTTACTACTCTTAAAGTATTTCAATGGTATACATGGAATATCGCAGAAATAAGTTGAGAAACTGTGTTAGTATACTTTTTACTACCGAAAAATCCCGTCCGCGGACGGGTAGTTAGCCGGCGGATGTCTTTTTTAGCGGTATTATAATCGATACGTATAATTATCATACGTTGATACATATAATCCGTTAATCCCCATTCTTTGATCAGCTCACCAGGACTATTACTGTTAGCTATACCATGAACGCTAGCGCCAAAGCGCTATTTGTTGTCTTAAAGAAAGCAATTGTAACTCAGATAACTGCAGTTCTTAGCCTTCTGTACTTATCGAATTAATTAATTAATTAATTATATTCATTAGTTATTTTCTAGTAGTTTATTCTAATTATGTTTCCGTTTTCTATTTCCATTTTTGTAACCTTCATAATTTTGTTTTGTATTTTCAGCACTTTTGTTCATATATCGCTGTCAATATCCTTTCTTTTAGTTTAGTCTTGTTTTGGATCACTTGTAAATTTTTCTTATTCACTTTTAAAATTACAAAATTATTGGCTAGTTTACTACGTCCTTCTTTATCTCAAAGATATATATTATATTATATTGTTTTTTCCTTGCTTTCTTTTGATTCTCACTTAATATTTCCATTTCCTCAATCCTTTTTGTAATTGATTTGCTTTTCCGAATTTCTTTCTTCTTCTCAGTTTTCTTCTGCTTTCTCCCATTTTACTTTCTATATTGCATCTATATTCTTTTTGAAATCATCCATTTTCTTAACTCCGCGGTTTGCTAGTAATACTCCCACTTCAGAGTTTAATTTTCGTTGTACCAATCAGGTGAAGTTTTCTTTTAACAGAAAAAATAACACACAGGAGGAGCAGGAGTAGGAGTAGGAGCAGGAGCAGGAGCAAGATGATGGTGATGATTTAATTTCTCGTTTAAATTTATATTTCTGTTATCTTCTTTAATTTCTTCATTTTATTTCCCTATTCTCTCTTTTAGCTGTCTTCTTCAATCTTTTCTGTCATCATTTTGTTCTCTTATTATCTCTTTTGTTATTTTCTTCTATCTTTGACTGACGACGTCTCTTTACGTGATTTCCTCTTTCTAGTTTCCTTTCAATTTCTTATCTTCGTTTTTCCTTTTATAAATTCTGTTTTCGTCTTCGGTTTTTCTTAACCAAAAAAGTGACACGCTGTAAGAGCAGCTTACTTGTTTTTATTATTAAAGTGAGGAAATGATGTTAAACTACAATTTTGTATACTTTTAAAGGACTTTAAAGCAAAGTAAACTCTTTCAATTTGAGATTTGGACCATGGCCTAACTTACTATTTCGTACGCACACAAAGAAATTGCTTTAAGAAATGCACCAAAAAGATATGTATGTCGCATGGGATTTACATTGTGTTATCATTAAGAATAAACTATTATACCGAATTTTAAAGGTACAATTTGAAACAATTTAAAAACAAACTAATGTATCTATATATATATAAAAATGGATGTATGTGGGTGGGTGTGTTTGTGTGTGTTTGTTCCTTATAGACTCCTAGACCGTTCGACCGATCCCAACCAAATTTTGCACAGTTACTCTCTAGGACCCTAAAAAGGTTTTCCGCTAAAAACCGGGACCGAAAAGCTTAATTTAAAAAAAAAGTGAAAAATTGCGGACGCGCATGAATGGAACGAGATTCCCATCGCCAATACCTGTAATTGAAATATGGTAATTTTACGTTGGTATATTCACATGCAGTACCTACACTATTATAAGTGATTTCATTTCGTAAAATAAATCAAGTTATAGCAACCAAAGGACAACGGGAAGCAAGACTGAAACCGTTCTGAAATACTGGAAAAGAAAAGCTCGGGTAAAGCAACCCTGCAAAATCAAAATACTTCAGACAAAGGCAAAGTATTTTATTTTAATAAGACCCAGGCGAAGCCGAGTATCCAGCTATATAATATAACCACGAAAGATAAAAGTAACTGGTGTACTTTTATTTTTGTATTCTTTAGAGAAAATTACTTTGAAATTTAAGAATAATTCTTTAATAGTTCTTTAATCTATCTATCTATCTAAATATATATATAAAATGGATGTATGTGGGTGGGTGTGTGTGTGTGTGTTTGTTCTTTATAGACTCCTAGACCGTTCGACCGATCCCAACCAAATTTTGCACAGTTACTCTCTAGGACCCTAAAAAGGTTTTCCGCTAAAAACCGGGACCGAAAAGCTTAATTTAATAAAAAAGTGAAAAATTGCGGACGCGCATGAATGGAACGAGATTCCCATCGCCAATACCTGTAATTGAAATATGGTAATTTTACGTTGGTATATTCACATGCAGTACCTACACTATTATAAGTGATTTCATTTCGTAAAAATAAATCAAGTTATAGCAACCAAAGGACAACGGGAAGCAAGACTGGAAACCGTTCTGAAATACTGAAGAAGAAAAGCTCGGGTAAATCAACCCTGCAAAATTAAAATACTTCAGACAAAGGCAAAGTATTTTATTTTTAATGAGACCCCGGGCGAAGCCGGGTATCCAGCTAGTAATCCTATACAATTTATAGGGAGCGGTTAGAACTATCAGAACGGGATTTTTACCTTTTATGAAGTGGATTATGAAAGATGACGGTCTAATTAGCGCATAAAAAAATAACATTTGCGGTCGGTTTGCACATTTTTGTAAAAAACGGCTTAAAGCTAATTTGGAACCCCGCCCCAATAAAATTGAAATAGGTTGTGGCGACAGTAAATATACCAGAATCTCGGTTTTTACAACGAATTATGAAAGATAATCGTGTAATCTATTATATAAAATTGAATGTTTGTTTGTTCGTCTTTTAATAACTCCTAAACCGTTCGACCGATCCCAACCAAATTTTGCACAGTTACTCTCTAGGACCCTAAAGAGGTTTTCCGCTAAAAACCGGGACCGAAAAGCTTAATTTAAAAAAAAAGTGAAAAATTGCGGACGAGCATGAATGGATTAACGAGATTCCCATCGCCAATACCTGTAATTGATATATGGTAATTTTACGTTGGTATATTCACATTCAGTACCTACACTATTATAAGTGATTTGAAATACTGGAGAAGAAAAGCTGTAGAGAAAATTGTAGAGTACAATATAAACCGTTCTGAAACACTCGACAACGGGAACACTAAAAATCATTCTAAAACGCTCTAGCAACGGGAAGCAAGATTTGGGGCGAAGCCGGGTATCCAGCTATTCAATCATTCAGACAAAGGCAGAGTTCCACCTTTTTAATGAGACCCCGGGCGAAGCCGGGTATCCAGCTAGTTCTTAATAAAAACCATTATATAATATTTTATACTTACCACTTTAAAATCATATTAATTTGATTAACAGATTATTCAAAATTTCATAAATAATTTAAAAAAGACCAAATAAGAGAACGCTTCATAATTAAATTTCAAAACAAATCACTTGTCATAACGAAACATAAGTGACATGATAGCTGACAACGTTGCAGAGCTGTGATTAACTATCATTGGTTAGCTGTGGCGCGTAACTTAAATAATTTTTAAAAATTCAAAATTTTTTTTAAAACTCTACAGGGGGTTTTCAGATCAACCAATTGTATAAATATGGATCATTTTTATTGGACTTTCATGTTCATATATTATTTTAAAAATTAATTACTCCCTAAACTCCCCCATTGCGAAAAAAATAAATCCATTAATACAATTTTAAATAACAATCATAATAGGGATGTTGCATGGTATTGAATTTAGTGTTAATTCCTATTATTTCTTGAAAATAATATCAAATGAAATTTATAACCAAAATAAAAATTTTTGAAATGCGGTCTGCGCTGAGAAAATTCAATTTGAAGTTCAAAAATGAATCGGGCAGCCGACCACGGGTCTGACGTCATACGCGTGTTCCCGAGCGATTCTTTTGATAAATTGCAACATGGCAAATTCGAATCTAAATATTTGACAGATGTAAACAATTTGTAATGTCAAGTAACGTTTACTATAATAATTTTATTATTAATTTATTTTGAAATAAACGGTAACAGTAGGTCATCCGTATGCATGTGCTCTGGGTTCGAACAAATTGAATGCGGATTGGGAAACCATTTTGTGTTTGATTAGGGAGAATTAATGGGATTGCTGAGGGTAAAATTGTTATATGCTTTTATTTTGCACTGGAATCTCTTGATGCCCTACACTATCGCGGATTTGATTTGATCGGTATGGCGATTGCCCAGATATTATCTGATGAATCAGAGAGAGGCACGTCAGAGATTTTATTGAATGCGCGATCTTGTTACTGCAGACGGTAGGAAAGGTGTGAGGTAGAACCATATTTCAACGTCCAATTAGTTCAACTGAGAAACACTACACCTCGAGTTTCTAGTTGCTACATCTTGAATACTTTGAATATTTTTGGCTATGTGATTGCAGTAGTTTTTGCTGATCATATTTTTTTGATCGGAATGATGATTAGATTCTATGTTGTTTAGTCTTTACAATCCGTTTTACAAGGTGGATTACTCCTCTGTTTTACTTTAACCAGCAGAGTGGCGTGTTGGAAGACCTATGTGACTACGAATAAGTAATCACCGCACCGGTTCGAATTCCATACGCGCCTGCTGGTTTATATCTCTACATCTATTTAATTCTTGTTTCCAATTTTCCAGCACTGCTAGATTGTTTTCAACTTGATTTATAAGAAACAAATCGCACCTGTGTCTGTCTTCTTTTAAAAACTTCCACAAATTTTTTACCTCTTCCTTTATTCCAGAAATTTCCTTTTTAGTTTCTTTGTAAATTTTCTTAATGCGCATGTAGGCCAGTCAGTAAAGGAGTTGTATGTTGCAAACGGTGGTGTAGAAGATTTTATTTTTTTAACTTGTATAAATAGGTACAAGCATGTGAAAAACAAAAATGCTAACACGGGCGACCTCGGGAGAACTTTTGGCAGCCAAAGAACTTCAAAATTTTACAACTTTTTTTAGTTTTTTGCATATAACTCCTAAACCGGGGATCCTATCAAAACATTTGTGGTTTAACAAATTAAAGAGCGTTAAATTCTGCGTCGAATGAGTACCACAACTTAATAATTTGGTCAAGTGGTATGGTCGAAAACTACGGTCAAAAAACGACGATTTTTTCTAATTTTGTCAAAAACTGAGATATACGTATATGTGAGTGCGCGTCCGGCATCGATCGCGCGACACTAAATTCGTTGTAACTTTTAAACTAATTAATAAAATTGAGCATTCAAAATCTCAAATGAAAGAAGAAACATGTAGCTATTGGACTATTATATTTTCTAATATAAAAATGAATGTATATAAGAGTAGTAAATGTATATAGTTGGAACATACGGAGATATCCGATAAAATCGCTAAGAGCTCTACCATTTCTACAATTCTTAAAATAAAGATCTCAAATTTTTACAGATCACTTTAGAAGTAATGTATAAAAATATCCGATAAGTAAAAAAAATCTCAAAAATTTAGTGTTGAAGATGTATACTTCCAAAATTTCAAAATTTTAGGTAAATAATAAAATCTGAAATGTATACCTAACTTTAACCACATATTACTCTTGCTTTAATCGCGTTATTGGATTTCTACAGGTGCGATTTTTAAAGCTTGAAATGTGTACTTTAAGATGCTATAAGAGGATTTAGGTTAAAAAGTAAATCAACCCTTTTTATTTTATAGAAGTAAAAAAAAAATTTTTTTTTGCTCCAAAATTCGTTAAATCAGAGGTACGTTAAACGTTAATAACTTTTATAAAAAATTTATTTAACCTACCTAACTAGCATATTATTATTAATAAGACTTAAAAATAAGTGAATTTAGTGTAAACAAATTTTTAGAATATATAATAATAGCTTTTAGCGATTTTATCGGATATCTCCGTATGTTCCAACTATATACATTTACTACTCTTATATACATTCATTTTTATATTAGAAAATATAATAGTCCAATAGCTACATGTTTCTTCTTTCATTTGAGCTTTTGAATGCTCAATTTTATTAATTAGTTTAAAAGTTACAACGAATTT